>WURS02166093.1:0-21315 GCA_011762765.2 Rhinocypha anisoptera
CCAGTTCCTTTCCCTGTGCCGCCTGTGGTTTCCCACGAAGATGTGGTACCCGAAAAATCACTCAGCTTGGGTTTAGTCGGAGGGTCGTCACCCGGTCTCGAACCCGGGTCCCCCGGGACTCTACCCACTGAGCTACCACGACCTCAAGTCAAGTAATTATATTCTTACATAAATATGTTTAATCCATGCAGTATAGTCTATGTGCTGCATTGATATGTTTTCAAGTTCTGTTCTCTATTCATTCTCCTCCAGTTCTCCTTCGTTCTCCTTAGTAGTTTTATAATGGCCTATTGATGTTTCTTTACGGATATATATAATTTTTTAATATTTTTAATGTACTGAAGTTGCCAACTATTTATTTAGTTCCAATTATTCTCTTCACATCTACTGCAATATTTTTGTCTGAAAACTTTACAATTGTTGCCTATTATATCCTTTTTTAAATTTTTTTCTTATTTAGAATTAAAATCTGCAAATTCGTTCCAAAAAACTTGCAAACCGTTAATCATGATTGTAACTGATCTAATTCCTCTTGAAATGAATAAAATATAAATATTGATCAATGGTTGAAGAAGCAAATAACTGAAAATTTAAAAAAATATTGAATATCTCTTGAAAACTTCGACTGACCTGATTAGAACAACCTGTTGTTTTAATGATGAATTTATACCATGAAAAAATTTACTTTTACTATAATATGTTATAATTAGTTATATAATTGTTTCAATATGCGAAGTGTTATTATTTTACAAAAAATAGAGTTCAGTAAAATATGTATAAACCTCAGTATAAAATTAGAGTTTGTACTTAAATAGAAGAAGATCTGGATTAGAAGCAATTTATTTACTATATGGGAATCCAAATGTTGTAATGTTTTCACTAAAATATATATATGAATATTAAAATATACACACTGTTTTTATACTTACAAATATGTTTAATAACAATGTTTTTCAACCTTAATATTAATCCCTCTCTCAAAGTGACACCTGAAACCACTGGAGTTTAAAAATATCAAATTACTCAAGACGATATCAAAACCTAAAAATATATTTGTTCCAGTTGTCATAGTAGCTCATTATTTATTCAAATTAGTAGTATTTTTCTGATTCGTTGATATCCTACGGGATTTTTATAACTTAAAAGAATCCTCACCAGCTTATATTTTATATATTTCGTACACGCACACACATATATTTTTAGCAAAATGTCATATATATTCTGAGTTTATCCATTCGTTTAAGTTTCATGAAATGTATTTTTACTCGACATTTTGGAGTGGGCGCCTCTGTTTTACTAAGTTGTCAGACAAAGGTCGTAGTAGTCGTGTGGCTAACGTGCACGTCTACTGCATTGGGGACTCGCTGAATCCCGGCCACCGTCACTAGTCATCGTCATCGTCAAGATCTGCTTTTCGAGGAGTATACAGAATGGGTTTACAGAACAATGTATGTATATTTGGAGTATTTGTGTATTTCCTGTTCTATTTCCCACATTGCTCTAAACTTCCTGCGTGCTGCACCAATTTCTCTAGTGCCGCTATAGCTTTTCCCTCACTATAAACTCTATTCTCTTCACACCACGCCCCCTTTGCCTTATCTGACTTTCCGTCAGTTTATTATTTGCCTTCCGGTATTATCTTCTGCCCTCAACATACTGGCATTCTTTATCATTTCTGATGTCTTCATTATCATCTACTCCGTAGTGCATGTCCTCTTGCTTAATATTTTTTGTATTTTTTCTGCAGCTCTCGTAACTTGTTTTTACAAGCTTCCCGATTCATTCCTCCAATTTTACTTTATATCTTCCTTTGGAAGACTGTCTATTAATTCATATAACTCTTTCGTCTAATGTTCCAATTAGTAATATATTAGCCTTTTATAACTTTTTGACTTTTACTTAAAGTTTGATCTTATCGGGGCCAAATTATGATTGGAGTGCGGGTTGACTTGAAATTGATTTCATTGTTCCTGTACCGAGCTCTAATTATGATGCATCTGCGTGTCATTTGGTATTTAATCACTTACTTATTGGCTTTAGCTATCGCTTTCTCCTATTCAACTCTACTCATTTCTCCCTGTTTTTTCCTTAATGGTTCCTCTTAGAAAATATCTTTTTTGCGACTTGAATTAGAATTATTTTTTTAATTAAATCCATTTTATATCAAATGTTATCCGTTAAACAAGACTTATCTTGCGATAACTGGGTAAAAGGTGGAAATCATTGTTTCTTCAATGAAAAATATTTCAAAGGAACACATTTGTGAAAATTTTCGCACTTTTGATGGACGACCACGGATTGAGTGGGACGGCAGTAAATATTTAACCAGGCATGAAACAAAGAGGGTACAGAAATTATGTTTGGCAGGTCGTTACATTTGTTTCACCTTGCGTGATAATGATTATAGGGTCAAACTTTGTAGGTATGGTTAGAAATTCCAGGGCTTATAATTCTTGTGTTCCGTAAATGTTTTGTGTCTGAAACACCTATTGCTGACTAATGATGGCTTCTAATGCTTCTGTTAATTACCGCTACTAAGATTAATAACAAAATTGAACGAGTTTTCCCGGTTTATGATATAAAATCAACCCAGTTATTTGCTGACCTATTATTATTATCTCTAAATTCATCCAGTTCCTAAAACTGACGACGTTCTTTGTTCTTATATTTATTTCTAAATTATTTGACTTAAATAAAATCATAAAATTTGATTTTTCCATCAATCTGGGTATAATACAGCAGATAATTATATTTGTTTCCTCATGTTATAGAGACAGGTGAGATGTGGTGGAAACGATCCATAATCTAAGAAATAAGTTACAAAATTTGCAATTTCAACTTTTAAAAAAACTTCTTCTTTATTTCGACATGTTTCGGTGCACCACCTTTATCAAGACTTGATAATTTATTTCTTAGATTGTTTCCTCGTTTGCTTTATGAAACCTGAGAGTGTGCTCTTTTATTTTATTTCCTAACTCATTCAGTTTTGACTCTTTTTTCTTAAACCCCTTTCATATTTTCGAATCCAATCGAATAGTTCCACTCTTATCTGGATATTTTAGCACTAATACTCAAAAAATATATAGTTTAAATAAAAACACTATTTGTATTATTTTATTAAATTATATTTAGAGATTATGGCATCGGAGCAGTCAATAACTCATTTCAACCAATAAGTTATTGTAGAAGAGACTGAGTATTGCCTTTTCTATGAATTGCTTGCCCTAGTGTGACATGATGTTATTATTTCATAGTAAACCATTATAATATTATTATTCTAATACTATTACTATTATAATAGTCCAACTTTGTCGAACGTTATAGACTATTTTCACCACATTGTTTGGTTTTACTAGAGTTTTTGTTTATAGGGTGCTTCGACGGCTATGGTCATTTCGCAACTCTTCAACTCAAAAAAAAATTCCTCTGCACAAATACAATGTCCATGCCCTGGATGGGTTTCGATCCCGCGACCTTTGGGTTACCAGGCGAGCCCGCTGCCCACAAGGCGAACCCGGTCGGCGAACACACGTTCTTTGTCTCGACCTATTTACTGGTAAATGTTAGCATAGGGTAAGTATCGCTATTGGATATTAGTTAATCAGTCTTCGTCTCCTTGAGTGTCTACCATTATAAAATTCTCTTTCGACATGTTTCCGTCACCACTTTAATATTCATTCCTTTTTCTAAATCGATTGCTCTGAAAAAGGACTCAATGTATGCTGAATAGCCACCTTTCATCAGGGGTTAGCAGAAAATAAATAAATATTATCACACATGTCTCAAATATATGAGTCATTTGAGATGCAAAAAAGAGCACTAGTAGGTATAGAATTTTTTTCAGAGTCTCCTCTATGATTATAGTGATGATGGTGGATTTGTAATTCATGCATCATCATCGTTGTTAGTATCGATTGGCCTATGCTGCCATCGTTTATGCTATTCTATGCTTATTGATATATCGTTAACTAAAACTAACGTGAAATATAACTTTATCAGAATTACAGACGCTTTTCACTATGTTGAATGTTTAATTCGAATTCACACTTGTTATGGAACCGATATTTCTAATCTATAAGAGAGAATCTGAATGAGTGTTTTAATCATCGCGATTGCACTTGTAAAATTTTTATCAATGTCATCATTGTTTTGCTGCTCGCTGTAACGAATTACCTCTTTACATTTTGGAAGGGGACACACACTATGTGACATTTAATGGCGAAAGGCATACAAGGACCGTAAATTCGCTGTGTCCCAGATAACGCATTATCGTCGCCGTCAGGAGACACGGAAGGAGGCTAACCGGGAAGGGAGTACTAACGTGATGAACGAGTGTGGCCCACACCTTGGCGATCGCCTCCGCCGCACTGCTCCTCGTCCCATTTCTCTTCTCTGAGATATCTCTCTCTTGATCGGAAGAAGTTTTTGGTTTACGATCCCCCCTACAGTACTTTCTCATTTCAAGGCCAGAAATAAACCGGAGAACTCAAAGCATCGGTTCTGACACATAAATATTAACCTGCAAGTAGGTTGAAGGTTGGTAGAGATTGGAATAATGTGGTGTTAAGAAGGTTGTTAAGGCATAAGAGTAATAGACGACCGTTAAAATTATATTAATGTTTTCTCTTTGACAAAAATGTTGCTTTATATTCATTAATTTATGCACATAATAATTCAGATAATTTAATGAAATGTGTATAATTTATCTTCAGTTTCACTACTGATTTTGAAGTAATTTTTTTCGTCTTACACGACAGAACCATTATGGTCGTTCGGGTATTTCATTCGTCTTTGAATATTTTGTTGCGATGAAATACTTGCTTTTTTCATTATGTACTAACGCAGCATTACTTCCTTTGTTCGCATTAAAATTCAATTCAATTCATATAGGTCGATGGCTGCATTGGGCAAACTTTCAGGCTTAAGATCAAAACCAAAGTTAAACCACCCGAGGGTATATGTTGAGTAAATTGATTGACTAATTTTATTCCCTTTGGACCACTTCAGCAAAGCGAATGTTCAAAAATTTCCGTCATTTTCTCGACAAAGCAATCGTTTTGATTCGGCGCATTTTATACTTTTCCTCGCATTTCACTTCCGTGTTGCCTTTTTGCCGCATCTTTATCCATTTGTCGCATTTAAAAAAAGCATTTCCACCCCCCGCCCCGCCTTTATCTTCTCTGTACCCTTCCATTCATCAGAACAAACCTTTCAGCCTATATTTCTTTATATCCAACAGACGAGTTTTACACGATATATCCGTTCGCTTTACACTCACATGAAAAGTTTGCGCCAGTCTCGTTTCTCGTTCTGCCTTTAAAAAGTTCTCCTTCAGATGTATACGGCTTACCAATGTATTTTCAACGCACCCCCTTTAATCAGGAAATAACTTTTATTGGAAATTCTATCCTCGTGAGTGGAGATAGCGGTGTACGCCCATACGAGGACGAAAAAGGATATTCTGCGTCCCATAAAACTGTAGCTCACAATCTTCTTTTCCTTGAGGAAACATAATTGAAGCCTTAGGCATGCAATCAGATACAATTCGACCGCAGTCATTTTCTTCAGCTCGTTTACTCACCTTGCTGTTGCCTACACGAAAAAGAGGAAGGCGGTTTGAATGGTGTCAGTTGGGAACATTTTAGTTCACTGAAAAAGTAATCATTTCTGAGGAAATATGAAATTACTGTTATTTCAAAATGCAAGGGATCTTTTGATTTATAATTTTGATTCTACTTGATACCAAAATTTTTTTACTTTTCTAAGTTTAGATGCAATTGAATATGGTCTTACTAGTCATAAATCTTGTTGAAATGCTCCTTTAAAGGTTTTGAAGAAATAATTAACATGAACTTCATTAGTATTTTTTACTTCATAACACCAATATTGAATAAACGTTATAGATTCAGGTGAGATGTGGTGGAAACGATCCATAATCTAAGAAATAAGTTACAAAATTTGCAATTTTCACTTTTAAAAGAACTTGATAATGGTGTAGTGCACCGAAACATGTCGAAATAAAGAAGAAGTTTTTTTTTTAAGTGGAAATTGCAAATTTTGTAACTTATTTCTTAGACCAATATTGAACTTAAAGTTCATTTTTTATACAACTGATTTTCAATGATTATTTGATTATCATACGATAATATTTATCGCTGCGGTGAATGATGCTCCCTATTATTTCTGCTGCCATTTATAGTGGAATTTCTTATAAAAATTTATTTCGTTAAATTATATATGCTACGAACCTAAAAAAACCTAATTCGAATCATCTACACAAACGTATTATAAAGGGAAAAATGGAAATCCTCCAGAGGTAAGAAATATAAATTTCGAACCTTCGTTGTCGGTTTCTCGTGGGGTTGACGCGGAGTCGATTCCGGGCTTGGAATTTTGACTAGATCGATGTCCTTAAGAGATTTCAAGTACAGTGGAACATGTATCCCTTACTCGTGAACAGAGATTTGGAAACATAGTGTTTATTTTTTGTTGGAACTCTTTCCAACTTTTTGGCTAGCTAGGCGTCGGGATTGATACTTATTCAGCTCTCGTCATGGATGACAATTCATTTTGTCCTATTTTCCTGGATTTAGTCTCAAGTTCAACTGATTACTATGACGTACTCCTATTTTGTTTCCCTGGTGTAAATATATATTTTGAGAGGAGGAGAAAGAATAGGTTGCACAAATGAATGAAATAACATAATGGATTTGGGAAAACATGATTCTCTTAACTCTAGCATTGACCATTTTTCATTGGTTAGTAAATACCTCTATATAAATATATATATAGTCATATTTCTAATATTTTTCTTATTCTTTTTAGATCACAAAAGTTTATTTTTTAATAATAAATTTAAATAAATATTTTTAAATACACCTTTGAGAGGTTTAGAGTTTAATGAAAATTTTTGAAATCTCTCCGATAAGAGTCTCATTTTATTTATTGTCTCATAAATTATTTGATTTTGAATTCTGTTAATACTTTCTGTTTCTTAAAAATGTTTAAATTTTAGGTATAGAATTATAATGCGTTGAAAATAAAAATAAACGCTCAAGCATGCTACTTTGTATTTTACCTGCTGGTTGCGCCTTATTGCAAGGCATTTGGCTGCGTGCCGATTAATTATTAAAACTTTCTCTATTCACCGTGTTTGAAAGACAGCCAAGAAGCGAGAAATGATATTACTCGGTGGTTTTCAAATTCTACGTTTGTTTTGCTTGCAATTTTCTGCCTTTCATTAATGAATGCTCAGTGGCGGAAATTTTCCACTTCAGTCTCACCCATCCCTTTCATGTCTTAATAGAATAGTGGATTCACTGGATGAATGTATGGTGGGATAAACAGCCAAATTTTCTCATAATGAATATTTTGTTTGGAAAAATTAATTTCTTCAAATAAAAGAAAAATTTCATTTCTCTCTGGATTTACTACCAACTAATTAGCTATCCAAAGTTCTTTCGGAAGATCTCCAGACAATCTCGCTGCACTACTCTTATTTTACAAGTCCCTTCAGCGTGTATCACTATCGTAGCCTAATTAATTAAAAGAAAAATTTCCTTTCATAAATAATATTGTGCTGAAATATTTTTGAGGTTTAATTTTGAATGATATCCAGTGTGAATGCAATAGTTACTCGTTTTAATTAACGAATAAAGATGATTTAATTGAATTTTAGCAATTAAAATTTTTGAAACTTAAAATTAACAGATGTATCTTCGTTTTGAGCTCTTCGCAATATGCCAGGGGCTACTTTACTTTAATAGCCATCGTATACCCACCCTATAAACGATATCTTAAATTTAGTATTCCACCTGAAAACCTTTGTTTAAACCTATCCTACGTCTAATGTGGCACTTAGTCAATTTACTTTTCCATTCTATATTTAGTCAATATAGTTTATATACGTTTTTCAATCTTTCTAGTCCGTTCTTTCTCCTAAAAACCTATCAATCTCGGCCACTCCACTCTATTGAACGATGTCGCCGACCGGGTTAGTCCGGTGGGTAGAGTTCTTGCCGGCTATCGCAAAGGTTGCGTATTCGAATCTCACCCATGACATGGGTTTTGTGTTTGTCCAGATGTGTTTTTCTATGTTACGAAGAGGTGCGAAATGACCATAGCCGTCGAAGCACGCTATTAACAAAAAAACTACTTGAGCAAAATTCAGAGCCTAACAAAACAATGGCCAAATGGAAAACAACAATGTCCTATAATGATATCTATTCACCTCTTTACTGTTACCACATCACGTAACCCACCTATTTCTAAATCAAATCTAATTTCACCTAGGAATGCCAACGTTGATGGCATTCCTAGGTGAAATTAGGTCCTAGGTTTACTGATTGCTCTTGAAATAATTTTTACAATAAACTATCGTATTTTTTCCTGTATTGGCAAAAAAGTTAATTACCCCGATTCCTGTAAAATTCTTCCCTAAATTTTTCAATTAATCTTATCTATTTTATGATTGTACTAATATTCTACCATTTGATGACTTCTATCTGATAGGAATAATGGGAATTCAATTTCAATTTTTCTAACTCAGTAAATTTATTGTTAAATGTTGCAATCTTACTTGGTCCTCTAAATCTTTCATGTACTCGCATGGGTGCAAAGGTAACAACCCTTACGATTAACACGACGACGATTTGAATCTCTATATTTTTTATGGAGTCGGTATTTTATTATATCTAATTTCCGTTTTTATTCGTAAAAATATTAGACAGCCAAATTAATTAGTAACTGAAAACCATAAAAATGTAATTTTTAGCACAAAAGCGGATTTTCAGGCATTTTGAGGAATTTTGAAGGCGGAAATGGAAACGTGTTTAATATCTTGTTAATTTCTCAAAACGGGTTCCAATGACAACCCAATGAATGTACCTAATTTATTTATGGCATTTTTAACATAATTTGAAAAAAATTATCACACTTATTTAGGGTGCAAATATATAAGTGAATTTAGGCACCTTCTAGCTTTGTGGAAATCTAGCATATTAAAATACTTAACTATATGTTTCACATACTACAGTAAGTGAAAAATCATTTATTAGTATTCATAAACTTACTTTAGTGTAACAGAAGTTTAAAAAAAAACAATCGAATAGGATATACCGACAATCAATATGATATAGTGTATTGTCAATCAATAAGAAAGAATTAGAGAAGCGTATGGGGAAAATTTATATTTTTCTCTCCTCTAGATATTCTATTTTACAACGATCAAACATGTATTTACATTAATTTTAGTTAACCTTCTACATTTAGTCACTATTTTATCATCTAATCATTTCATAGTAAAAGTGTAATAATTCCTTCAATATTCAATCATTCCTTCACTACAAATTGATATATTTTATAATAATTAAATAAAATATAACAAATAACACAGTATGCAGTCATGACTACGATATTATATCATTCATTTACAGCGCAATTTCGTCAATTTTTGAGATTGCATTCAAAACTTAGAATCACATTCGATAGCCAACAACTGACAAATAGTTGCATTTTTTTTGTATTTGGCAACATTTTTCGAAAGTGTTTCTCGTTCTTATGTATATTCTCTAGTTCCAGAATCACCTTGAATTTTACAAACACCTTAATTTTTACCTTCACTACCGACGCGTCGGTAGTGAAGACTGCAAGAGTATTTGCTGTGGTTCGCGACGACTGCAAGAGTATTTGCTGTGGTTCAAATACTGAGTATGTTAGAATTTCAATTGTACTTCTCCCAATGATTGTGACCCATAAAGTTGAAAATGCACTGTTTTCTCACAGTCATCGACTAAGCGAAGACGGAAATTTACATTGGTGACGCCCTTTAGATTTAACCACATTGACCAAATTACTCCGCGAGTTGTTTCCCTCAAATAGGCCCCCAAACGTCTGAATCCATCCGTTTCATTTCCTGAAGCGATAACACGGTTTTATATCCGACAACGAAGTCTTCTTGTCGAGGCCCTCAGTGGAGTGATTCAGCCCTTGCTTCATAAACTTCTCTCCTTCAAATACCCTCGCATTCATTAGTGACCAGTTCGCAAAACCCTTTTAATGCCACCCGCATAATTCATCTTCTATTGTAGCTTTTCTGCTTTTCCCTTTTCAGCTCGTTAATCATGGCCAAAAATCGTACAATCTCCATTTTACGACGGTTTACCAACTTAAATTAAGTTTTACGTAGAACACTTAGTCTCAACGAGTTATATGTCCCAGCCACTTGGCTCTCAGTACGCTCCTTGCTTGGAGTAAGGGAAGTCGCTCGATATTTCCGTCAGTGGCTTTCTTCAATAAAAGAAAGCTAAAAACTTGTTGTAAGCGTTCTACTTACATTGAAAAATTGTTCTTCATCTGTTTAATTAAAACTACTAGTAGATATTGAACTCAATACCTATATATAATATATATATATATATATATAGGTATTGAGGTTAAGAGTTGGCAGTTTTTCTTAACTATTTATTATTGGTTGCACAAGAGCAATGGTTAAGTCTTTCAAAAAGTGCTACCTGGATTTAGGTATATTTCATAGGTGGATTTCTAGTGGAAATAAAAACAATTATATACTCAACGTCCATAAGTGAATAAAAAGTAGAAGAACCCAACATCTATAATTTCTTGATAAATCAGTTAGTTATACTTTTAGTCATTTCATTGGAAGTTCAGAATATTTAAAGTGCCTATTCGTGGGAACCCGTGGTGTCTCCTTGAAAGCGTGAGCAAATCCATCTGGAAAATAGATTAGCATTCACCTATATATTTTATATTTCTATTAGCATTTGAGATTAAAATGTGGTGTCGTTAATATTCAGATGCAAAGTAATGAGATTTCAAGAGTTCCTGCTAGAGGAGTAAGTAAAATGCCGCTTGATAGTCTTTTAAGATGAATTCAAGGCAGCTGGCTGTGTTAGTCTGGGGGTAGCGCGCTCGCCAGATAACCCTAAGGTCGCGTATTCAAGTCCCACCCAGGGCAGTGGGCCTTGTATTTGTCAACTAGGGTTTTTCTATGATTTGAAGAGGTACGAAGTGACCATAGCCGTCGAATCTCCCTATAAATAAAAATTCTACTACAAATTCACGGCATAATGACAAGACAGAGGAGACCATCACAGCCGTAAATAAGTTTAGCAGACAACTTGATTCAGTCCATTGAAGACATAAAAATTCTTGTTTATGTGAGTTTTATAGTAAGAGTGACTTAGTATGAATCGTTTATTTGCAAGCATGATTCGATTGCTATCCTCAATAGTCCCACTCCTACATGATATTAGCTTATCCATCCACAGCAGGTAAACCTGTTATAAATAGTAGACTTCCTGTTTGTACACGCAAAAATTACATTTTCCTTACAAAATAAGTACATAATTCAAACAATCCCTATCTTTGAGTAAAATCAACCGTCATGTGCATACAGACGTAAAGATGTTTTATCAAAAGTGGAACCAGTTCCAGATTTATATTTTGCCAATAAGTGATCCCACGATTGAATGCACCATTAAACGTGCCAGTAATACAGTAGTAAAATAAAATTAATTATTTTTTTATTTTCTATTTTTCCTCATTTACTCCAGTCGTCATTATTTTGAAAACTGCTCAAATATTACGGAATTCATGCAAGTGAAATCAATCACTGTACTTGGAGGTTTAAGATATATATTTGGGCTTAAATCACAACATATGGTTTTAGATTATTATTTATATTGCTTATTTCAGCCAATCATATAATATACGTATATTTTTGCATAATTGACTGATCAATATCCATATTTTATTGTCTTACTGAATTGGTGTATATATGTATAATGAGAGAGAATGTAACTACAATTATCCTAACCCTATGCATGGTATAACTTTGGAACTCGTGTAACAATCTTTCTTGATGGATAAATATTGAAAATAGCGTATAAATGTCTAATCCTTACTTTCAATATATAAATGTATCTGTATTTATACATATAATATTCATGTAGCGGCTTTGCCCTAAACCAAGAATTGCGAGGTGAGCATTTCTGTTAAGTACAAACACTTAATACTTTGTTATTCGTTAAAATTAGAATTAATTTCCTCGTGTCCGGTATAATTAAGTTTATTTTAGTACAAAGATTTTTAAAGTCATATTAACCTTCTGAGTTCACCATAAATTTTTTTGCTACAGTGGCAAAGGGTACTGTGTGTAATCTAAATTCCATTTTTGTACCAATTATCTTATTTTTAAGATATATTCCAAAACGCGTTCTATTAAATGTATGCTCTTTAAACTACCCAAAATTCCTTCTCCTTATAAGGGCTGAATTCAAATCTACGTCTGAAATATATTCCCTCTTCCTTCCTAGTTTCCGTACATAACGTACTCCATTAGCTCATCAAATGTTTTCCTTGACAAACTATCGAACGGCACAAAATAAAGAAAATGCGCCACCCACTGCTGTAGATTTTTCTCTTCCTGTGGTTTCGTTGTCCTCGTAAAACTGACCGAAGATAAAAATTCGTTGATTAATCAATGTTAGAATAGAAAAACGAGTGATAAATTAAACGAAAGAAATTTGGTTTGGCCATATGGCGATGTATGTAATCATTTCGCGTTCAGTAGAACCAGAATGTAAACATTGTTTAGAAGACAAAAGTTTATCGGAGAAAATATCCATGCTATCCCAGTGAAGTGCAGGAATAAAATGACTAGTTTGTGTTCCCGTCCTCCGGGGAAATTTAATTACAGTATGTTCGTCATGTTTACATTTTGGACCGCCGACAACCCGTTTCACTGCTTTCCACTACACCCTTGTTAATGTAGTTGTGCGCTCCTCTTGTCTTCTTTGTTTTCCACTTTGTCTTAATTCGTTATTTTGGCGCAGGGTTTTAACTTTTTTCAACTATTATTATTTTACTATTCAGAAGGTGTTCATAAAATTCATTGTCAGTATTTTTTCACATTTTTTCAATAACTTCTACTTCCAAGTATTACCCTGCAAGCCGCTGCAAGGGTTTTCTAACCAAATGTTCCATAAAATTCTATGCGTCAATTACGCTCCCTTTGTCTATCACTATCCTAAATATACTTTAAAATTTCAAACCTTTTTTAGTGCCTTATCTTAAAACTTCAACATTTTCAAGGACAGTTAATCGTCTGTGCAATAATAGCTGCCTTATTAAACTTATGTACCATGAATGATGTACCTCTAATGAAACTGGTACGGAGTAGTATGGCTTATAAAATATTTATCTTCTTCAATGTGTTTTTTTAAATTTTATTATATGTAGTGTTTGTTATAAGCTAAATTCAAAGAATATTGCTACAAGAACGTCATTCAGAGAGGGTGAATGTGGGTCAAGTCACGAAAATTGAAATGCTTGCGAGGTAGGTGAAAACAGGAAAATGGAAATATTCAGAAAGCTGGTAGGGGACATTTCAAGAGCTAGTCAAATAGGATGGGTCATGACAGGTGACCTACAGAGTTACGTAAATTGAGCGCGATATTACAGAGACGATAGTAAGAAAGAACATTGTTAGGGATTGCAGAATGACGAACCCCATTTTAGAGTATTGGCCAGGAGAAACAAATTAAAAATGATACATTGGACCATTCATTATCTATTTCTCCTTTCGACAATAGATACAATTTGTTAGAGGATCATGGGGATCAAAAGTTTTAATCATAAAGAATATCATTAATCATTTTTGCTAGATTATTATTCCCTCTCTTTGTTACTTTTTTCTCGAATTTCATATCTTAAGTCCATACTAATATTTTTCCTCCACCATTAGCTAGGTAAACCTCAAATCCGATTACTAATTACAGTTCTGTTTGCCGTCTACTTTCTATTCGATTCTCACGTTATTCAGACACGACTTAAACATTTTACTATATTGTATGATAGATGAAATCTCTCCCTCATCCATATCCAGATAATCTTAATCTACTCCCGCTCCATTTCTAATGAATTACGACTAAAGGTGTCTTTGAAGGGTTCTTCATATCCTCACTATCCCTCAAGACTAACCGATTATATAAAATTTTAAGTAAACTTTTACTGACTGCAATCTGTGTAAACACTTTTCAAACCACAATGTTAACACAATGCCACAAGTTATATTATCTAATAATCCTTTGAAAAGTTATTTCAGAGTAATTATTCGGACATTTCTTAAAATTAATGTGACCTGCCTACATAGATTTTTCATTTTATAGCCAAACATCAACTAATGGAAAATGAAATTATCTAGTAATTACCTACTGCCCTAGAACGACGCGTGCTTCCCGTCATTGGCTAAATGAAGTATTTCTGCTGGAAGCAATGGTTGCTCAAATGCGTTCTATCCACTTTGAATATACAATATTTATCTTTCAATAACGGAGTATGTCACTCTGACTGAGTATATCAAAAAAATAATCGAAGGGAATAAACGTTAAAACCAGTTGGAACCCTTCAAAGTGTGCTGTTCCTGCGTGATTCCACACTTCCTCTTTCTTCCCCGCCTGCTAAAATTCCTGCAATAATTTTATTTTAATTACATCTTACCCTCAGTGCTATTTCGATTTAATAAATTTGAAAAAAAAGGTAGCAATTAGTAATTCTTCCGTACAGATTCCATCTATTTTTTGAGAATAATGAATAGAAATGCAATGTTATTATTATTAACCAGCTCTCTCTTTCAAAATTCTATGATTTACATATTTTTTCAAACTCCTATTCTATTTACCTATTCCTTTCGCCATTCTGAGACATCTTCACCTATCAATCTCCCGTGATAATGATTTTATCCGAGCGGTTTTTCGAATAATTACGTCACGCTTCAATAAAAACTTGAGTCAAAATGTATGATTGGATGAAAAACATTTGAACAATGCACGCAATGCTAGCTTAGTGGGTTAAGCGTTCGCGTACTTGTTGAATAGTTAATTTTTTTTTAAATCTGGGTTATGCCTATAGCAGACCCAACCTAAGCTCGTACCTTCTACTTTCTGTATTCCCCACCTTTCACTCCTTAACCGAAGTGGTGCTTGAAAGAAGAAAACTCTTGGAAAATGAAAAAATACCACAACTCATTCGGTATTCGTGAATTCAATCGTCTCTTGAACCGCTGAAATAACCACTGCAAATTATAAAACTATCGAGTTAATCCATGTAGAGCCAGTTTTCAAGTTTTCAGCAAAATCAATTTTCATGACTTTTATTAACTTCAGATTGAATATGGAGTAGCTCTCAGAGAGAAAATCATGAATTATACTGGGTACCGGTTTCAATATTCAATAAAAAATACCATTAAAGTGTTCACATAGCCAAAATTTTCCTCTGCTGGCTTTTAAATCAATACGTGTTTAATAGGCTATTGTACTATTCTGAATAGAGGAAGGATTCAAAATCAATGACTACGTCGTAAGATTTAACCCAATTAGACAAACATAATTTTATTCATCTTAGCATAAAAAATAAAAGCCCTTTCATTTTCTGCCATTTCTGCTTTTTCCCGCATTGTTTTTTCTGAATATATGCATGAGCATTTCTATATTGTCGCTGAAGGAACAAATACTATCTTAATGAATCTCCTGCAACACGTATGGTTAAAAAACATGAAGAAAATTTCACCTGGATACCCCAAATAATGTTTAGGTACATCATAAATATGAAGTAATTGCATTTGGTTTCCTCTCGTTTGGTTTCACTGGAAACGGATATCTAAACTGGATTTTATGAAATAAGACAATGATTTGACTACCCACTCCCGAAAAAGAGCTTTCGTAGTTACAATTGAGGCTTGTTAGTTTCGTATTGGTTCACTTATAATAAGTCGTTTTTCTGTTTCAATATGTATAGGAAAATTCAGTAGATCCAGTAAAAATTACTTTTAGAGTGATTCCTTTCCCCTTGTGTCCATGTAACATGTTTATTATATGTTTCGTTAAACTAGAAGTACCTTTGAAAGTAAGTGAACAATGATGATACAATGATTAGCTCAAGGAGATTTAATGATTTTGATCGAGTCGTCGATCATCTCTTGTGTACCAAGAAAACCAGATGAAACGAAATTTGTGGCCCATCTCCCATATTTCCTGACTCCTTTCCTCGGCAAGCCCCATTAACGCGGCTAGGTTCGATCCGTTTATTCGGTCCCTTTATTTCTGCTTACTTTTCGCGTCATTATTTCACCACGCGGCAAGCTGGATTTCCTTCATCGTCTGATTTCTTCGTCTCCTCCGCTGAAGTGTAACGTGAGCGTTTCTCATGCCGTTAAGCCTCCGTAGTTTTTGCTTTTCGATTTCCCTTCCCGCAGCTTGCGATAACGATGTAGTATGCTACATTGATTCTCGTGAAATAACAGTTGACGTATTTCTTCCAAAAAGACATTACCGTTAAACAACACGATAAAATAGGGAGGCAAGAGATTATCCAGCTGAACTCAGCAAAATGTGTAAATATGATATTTTGACTAAGCAACAACATACCTGATTATGGTGTGATTCCTTCCAAATATTTACTTTAGGTTATTAATTTTATCTTGTATTTTGTAACCATCTCACAGTCGCTTATATCGTAGTAGTACATTTAAGTAACAAACATGCCATTTGCTTAGCGTAATTATCCGTGAGAATTCCACTAGTTTTTATCAAGAATATAATCGTGATACGAGTCATATAATAATGACGTTTTTTATAAAAATGTATTCTTAATGTTGCATACCTTAAGTCATTCACTAAACCGCAATATTGTCGTTCGTTTTTCCTTCAAAATCTTCTAGTTAATATATTGAGAATATAAAGTATGTGGCTAAATAATTCAGGTTAACTTTAGGTTATCTAGAACTGAGATCATATGCCTTCTAGCGCTGAAATTCACTTTCCACTCTATATAAGGTCCAAGAATTGTATAGTTATGGAAATTCTGCACCCGATCGACGCCTAGTCACTTTGTGTCACTAAAAAAGGAAGTGATGAATAGCCATCTTAATTGGGCGTGCTGCAGCCATTCTTCATCATCCATTGGATTACGTCGATAATGAATTGTTTCCTTTCAATAATGGCATATTAATTCTAAGTTATCGTTTGCTAATGACATTGGAGCTGAATAGACTGCCGGAGGAGTGATATGCTTAATGTGAAAGGCGTTGTTACACTAACTAGAATTATCAAGAATTTTCCATTCATTAATTATTGGCTGCGAGACAATGAATATTCAAGGAATCTAAGACTATACATTTTATTTTCCTGGAAATTGAGTCAAATTCAGTGAAATAGCGGGTTGCGTAAATGTAATTAGGTTCCGAGCATCATTTAATTAAGTCGTAAACTGAAAGTTGCCAAATTTCGAGGAAGTTTGTTGTAAAATAAAAAATGTAGAAAATCCTTACAATGAATATCATAATGAATGAATAATTAAAACTTCTCTTTTCCAAATTTTGTAATTCGGTCCAGAAATCACGCCATTAATTGATTGGATGGTAAGGTAATGGCTAAGTTGGAAAATTTTAAGAAATTGGTAAAGGCGGAACTCAGTCTTTCGATTCGGACGTGAAAAGAATCCATAGAAATACTCAAATATCTGAGAATCTGCATAAGATATATGGTTTATGAATGTTCATTACGAAATATGTATTAATGTAAGTTTTCGTTTAGACAATTAGCAACGTGGTTGTCCCCCATTGTAAATCATGACTTGGAATCAATAATTACCCAAGCTTTAATAGAACTAGGCATGAATGATTTTTAATAATAATTCATCACTTGAAGCAAATGGTAAATTGGTACTACATTTTAACTTTTCCATGCGTAGTATTTCACATTACTTAATAGATAACTGGTACTTACACTGCTAAATTCATCGTTTACTTACAATCACTGTAGATCAGTGAAAAGATTTCACACACATGTTAGTCACGACTTTTTTATTCTGCTAAAGGGTCCTTTATTCTGCTAAAGGGTCCTGCTAAATGCTTTCTACGTCCGAGTAATCAAATCGATACATGATACTTAAAGCAATTAGCTAAAAGGAAACAAACTTAAGTCAATTAAGAGATGCATCTTCCTTTTCCAAATTGCCTCGTCGCCCTACATAGTTAAGCAATGTGTGTTTTCCATATTTATATTTATTTGCGCTCAGAAAACAATTAAAACATCTGGAACATATTGTTACTTTGTAAGTTATTACAGCAATTTGAACTTTTTTATCTTTACGTCAGGATGCTTATTTTCCTTCAAATATTCAAAGGTATTGCGTTTGTCCATTGGTGTTTTTTCTATGACTTGAAGAGGTGCGAAATGGCCATAGCACTGTATACACAAATATACAATATGCAATATTTCCGCTAAAGGTCCCCGATATATGTTTTATCTTTTATTTATTGTGTGAACCTCACGTCCTTACATTTTATTTAGTTCAAATTAGCTGTTTCGAATTTTCAAAGTACCCACTTTGGGCATGACTATGTGTTCATGTTTGAAAGTTATATTCATCGGTAGTAAATGGGAAATGACTGAACATCTTTTAAGATATTTTCATCTTTCGAAGATGCGAGGGAAATAGTGGGATGCGTAAATTTAATTATATACTAAATTAATTAAAAACTGCATCACGCCCAATTAAGATGGTTATTCATCACTTCCTTTTTTAGTGACACAAAGTGACTAGGCGTCGATCGGCTGCCTAAAATATATAAAATTAAGAAAATGTCATTTGAATAGTTTGTTCTCAAAATTGCATCATATCGTTTTAGACTGAAATGAAGTACCATGTTTGTGTGTAGTTTCACATTTACGATGATTCAATTCACCTTTACATCATTTGGAGGCATATCATGAGCATCTACTTAGTTAAGTACGCATGATACTGCGTAGCCACTTCAACACAACGCAACCGACCATACGCCGGCTGAAGAATACTAAATTGAAATTTATCCCATTTCGCTGAACGGATACTTAAATTAAACGAAAATACAATGATTATTCACAATGCAACTTTATTTGTAAGAAAGTGTATGGAATAATATAAAAATGTGAAGATACATACAATTTTTCGACGTTAAGGTACTCCATAAAAATATTTTTTTACATTAAAATGAAATTTCTCGTTGGTTGGTAATGATAATTATTCCACAGTCCAAGATTTCCATAACTGATTCACCAGGTTTAAAATTCACTAATGAAGAAATTAAGCCAGTTGGATTAGCCTGGGAGTAGCTCGCTCACCGGCTAATCCAAAGGCTACGGGTTAGAGTCCCACCCAATGCAATGGGTATTGTTTGTCCAATAGGGTTTTTTCTATGACTTGAGGTGTGAAATGACCATAGCCTTCGAAACACTATAAAACATAAAAATACTACTACTAAGAGGAAATGAAATCCTCCCGCAAGTAATAAAGTTGGTCTCAGATGAGTCTCAAACTATGTACCTGAATAGATTTTTTCTGGCACCACGCCATCGTCAGCGATTCCAAGAAATTTTTTTTCTCTATGTCATGTAAACCTAGAATTATCGTTTTAATTTCTCCAGGTGAAAGGTGGGTCCATACCAAGTTCATTGATGAAGATACAAACTCAGAATCATTTTTCGAGTAAATGGCAAGGGGTAACAGAATGTAGCTTTCCAAATTTACGGAAGTGTGCGTAAAAACTTGTGTTACGAACGTAATATATAAAAAGACACAGAGTATAGTATGTTGAAATTCCCATTGCTTTTCAAAGAATAATTTGAAAGGTTTTCAATGCTGGATATTAATGTGGCAGGTTGAAATACTTGTTAATATATCTGATTTATCATTTTATTTTCAGTTGTAATACATGTGAAACCACGTTTATATATGCCAAATCAGTGTATTAGGTAATATCCAAATTCAAGAGGTAATATTTAATTGCAGCATTCAAATATTTAATTATAAATTAGCATATTATTTCAAGCAATCTCATTTTTTTAGCATTTTTATTTAAAACGCCAAGACTATCAACGCATTTACCATTTACCTTATTCGAAATCAAGGAGAAAATGAACCCATTGCGAATGAAAAAGCCATTCATTCCTGGAAATTAATTTCCTTCACACCACACCAAATTTTTAAAGAGTTGCTTTCCAGCTAATTTTACGTATTATTTTCATCGAAAATTCACTTATTAAAATTTTTCACTTAAAATACATGCCATAAGTATTAGGTACTTGGCTTTATCTGAATATCGTCTTTCATTCTTTGTATCGTTTGTGAAGCGAAAGTGTTTTAGTGTGTGGAGGATGATGATATCGTAAAAAATTAAAAACATCTGCTGTTTTACTCTCAATAAAAGCTTCTCTTTGATGATTTTTCTGAATCTACGTTCCGTGACTAACTTGCATTACAATCATAAAGGACAATAAGCAATAAATGAAGGCCCAATTGGACTGGGCGTTTATCAAGCTTTATCTTATCTACCCAATGAGAAAAAGAGCTCGATATTAAGTCCCTTAATACAGGTCTCATATCTTTTTCGGACATCTTATCATGCAAATATTTGGATTGGCTCCGACGGTTAAACGTATTCACGTCAAAAACAACGTTCGATAACTCCTTTCGCAATCCTTGAATTTATTTTTTTCCGTTTTCGTGAATTGCCATTAGATATAATATTGTTCGTGAGCATAAGCAAAACAATGTAATTATTTGTAATTTCTCTGTGGATTGACAACTTGAATTTGAAATGTAAATTGTAACTTATATAATATGACTTACATAATTCTTATTGTCTTTGAATTATTTGAATAAGAATGATTGATCGATAGAAACACGCAGGAGAATCAATTGAAGTTAAATAACACAAATCTTTCTCGTTCTATTCCGCCTTCTAAGTCACCGCTTTTCTTTTGATTGTTTGTTCGTTTTACCATTCGCAACTCATTTCGCTGAAAAGTTAACTTAGAATCCACGTTAGAGGTCATGTAGAAGCGTACTTAAACTTCCCACCGTCTGACAAGCTTGGCGAATCACACCAATCCCGAGAAAAAATTATACATTATTGTATATCTCCAGAGGCGAAACTCTTGGAAAACCTGGGATTTGCATGTAGGTCACGATGAAAGTTCACCGCAGTCGATTTTCCGTTTAATTACATAGGGGCGCGGGCGTGCCAAGCGCATGACCTGCTTTTGTTACTTGTTTGCAGAAGTAAAAGATCCAGCGCGGGAAATTCCTTCAGAAGGGTGAAGGAATGGCACCAGACGGTACCTGTTTTTCAACTATCTCGTATTTCCATTTTCCTCCATATCCTTCCTGATCTCGTCATCCCATTTCATTCTTACGTGGCGGTTGAACAGCACGAGGAAATCAGCTCTTTCAATTACTTTGCGTTCTCACTCTCTC
>WURS02166202.1:0-39633 GCA_011762765.2 Rhinocypha anisoptera
TTTATATTTTCAGTTTACTCTTCTCTACTGTGAGATACTTATGTATATCTACATGATACTTGCCAAGTCGAGTCGAGACACAATGCCGTCAAAATAAACTATATATATTAATAATAAAATTCTGATTGTTTTTGTTGAATAGAAATGTTTCGAGAAATTTCCGCCTCGCACTCACTCGCACACAGAGCTGTTAACAGTCGCACTACCGAGCTTTTGAACGGTTGGCAGACTCGAAAGATGCATACATTTTGTACACCAACACACGAGCCTTCCCAATCAAACACACATTAACCCTTTCAATCCCAAAGATAATCAGTAAAAGATAAGTTTTATATTGTTAATTAATAGAGCGAGACCCATACGTTCCGATAACGCTTTTGGGAGCGAAAGGGTTAAACGCAAACTGGTAGCCGGTCGCCAAAGGACTATTCATAGATGACGTATTGCTCATATTTGCTTTAAATAAAAAAACATATGTAAGAGACAATGTAAAATTATTTTATTTTAAGAAGTAAATTAACAAATTTTAAAACGTAAACAAAAACCATTACAAAAAAACTTGCTTTACACGTCGGTCCAAATCTGCCCTCTCCTTTTCTCGATTCTTCTTACTTTTTCTCCAGTAATGTAACAAAAGGGTAGTGGTAGTATTGGCAGTGAGACCGTCCTTGTCTCCTGACCAGTTCTAGCAGGCCCTCATCCGCGCAATTCGGTTCTTTTCCCACTGGTGGCGCTTTTCCAGATAGAGGAGGGAAGATGGGAAGAAGAGAGATCCATAGAAGTGAGAGACGACAACAATCGATGATGAATCGATATATAGTAACGCATTGAAATTTACACATATTTTTATCAATTTATTAAAAATATTAATTATTAGTTTAGTTCCCAATTTTTTAGTATTTCATTAAGGGTGAATCAAAGTTTGTTAATAACAAATTAAAAACTAAATTTTACATGTAGATCTTTTTTTAAAAAATATACAAAGTCAAAAATTTGTTATAAAGATAAAATTTTCTAAATTTTCTGTAATTTTTTAAGTTTAATAATTTTAGCCTCATATTTATTAGTTTATTTAAAGAAAAAATAAAAAAAATCATTGAAAGATGATAAAATAAGGGAGGACTCTTATTGTAAAGTTTCAGCTTTTTTAGCAAGTATACTAGATTTTTTTGTGAAGACGGACAGACGGACAGAAACATGAGATTAATAGCAGGGCTTTAGCCGCAGCAAAACTGCCTCTCGCCCTGCTAAAAACGCAAAAAAATTATGATGTTAATAATTAATAGAATTTTTAAAATGAAATTGAACTAAATTATTCTAGAAACGTTTAAAAAATCTATTGAGATTAAAATTTTGAAAAAAAATCTGCGAAAAATAGCTCAAATGTCCATATGCGTTGCTCCTTGGCCGGATACTTGTAAAACACGGATTATCCTTAACTTAAGGCTTATGGAAGGAATCCTAAAGCAAATTTTTTCTATTTCATTTCATCGAAAACGGGTTTATTCCATAATTCATTTGCCTCATTCTCGGTTCTCGTCCGTGGCTGATATCCATATTTTTAAAGCAAATTAAACTCTCTTCATTTCATAAAAAGGTTATAAAATAAAATATGTTTATTTGTAAAATTAACCGGGAAAACCTAGAGTACTGACCATTTGTAAGACAAAGTAACACAATTCAAAACACTAATTTTAATTAGAATACATTCTATAGATTCTAAGTGAAAATGTAGGTCAGTTTAGTAATGTAAACACAGAACTAAACCAGTAGCCGACAAACATGCTTTCCCAAGGAGTCAGATGCCTTGGATTTGATTAATCAGATTTAGACGATTAATTAAGTAAACTAGAAGCAGTGTGGGTTGTTTTGCAGCACTTTAAGCGTGAAGTACATGCGCATAGGAAAGCGTCACCGGGAAAGCCGTAAATCTAAACCACCACAAAGCCGTAATGGCGGGGAAAGAGGTTGTCGTCGGCTCTAGTCTACAACACCGCTCACTCTTCTGATTCAATTTGAAAATGAACACTGCGGGTGGCAGTGATCTCTCAGACATGCGGCCAACTTGACTGGAGTACTGCCAACCTAGTACTTTGGCTCATCTATGCTAAGGTGACACACTATCAGTCGATTGCCAGAATCTTATAAAGAGAACATCCTAGGTGGCAGATGCTTTCAAAGCAAGGGTTGTCTCGTGCCCAACTTGTCCTGATATAAACAGTCCCGCTATAGTAGTATATATATATTAATATATCAAACAAATAACTTAATTATTAAGTTGTCGAACAATAACTATAGCTAGCCGGAACTGGTCCGAAATGTCGTTATGCCTTAATGAAAGGAAATGCTTTTTACGAGCGGTCAGAGTCCTGAACATTTGGTGATTTCCATGAATCTGGATGTGTGTTGTAATGTAACGTCAACTCCTCACCTCAACCACCTTTGAAAAGTGATCGTTCACTTGTAGTTACCGCTGAGCATAGTGGTTGCCACTAGTCTTCTTAATGAATTAGCTTTCTCATTGGGAGTTGAGACATCATGGTGAACATCGAGACAAGTTGACTGGCAGCAAGAGGATGACAATGTCGAGTGGTTGCCGAGCCGAGACAGAGCCAGACTGGTGAGAATGGCAAGAGGCAGATCTCGAGAGTGTGCAGAGGTGAACGTGAAAGGTGGACTCGATTCTGTGGCGTGTGGCAACTCGTCGCGATGACACCGCGTCGGCGGCTCGTAGTTGCCACTCGGTGTCACTCCCACCGCCACTCTACGAGGCGAAACACCGCCATCGGATTCTACCACACACAAGACACACCGTTCATCATTCTAGGCCAAGTGTGCGCCACACTCGAGCCACACACCCAAAGCATTGCTCGTGACAACAGTTGGTCCAGTGCGAGTCTTCACTGCATCACACCTCCCAACGGGAACTAGTTTCCAATCCACCGGCTTCTCTTTGACCTAACCCATGCCTCTCCATGACTAGCCCATGTGATCCCCTCATCAACGCCATCCCGAATGCCCTCATGCTTAAACTTGTGCTTGGCAGATCATTTGCATTCATCGTAAATTGTAGTTTGATTACTGCTTCAAAGGACCATCTTGTTAAAGGGACCCTAGATAAAGATGAACACCTCTCACAAGAGAAGAGGAATTAGAAAACGCCGTAGACGACGAAAAACTACATTTCTAACCCAATTACAACTATTACAAGAAACAAAAAATATTTTGATATTTGCATCTCAATATTTTGCAACCTGCTCGATTTTCAGTAACAACTCCGCTAATTTATTCACTTGAAAGCAACCACCAAAAATCAGCTATGATTCCAAAGGTAATAACTAAACAGACTTAGAAAAATATTTTATCAAAATTACCTAATTGAGTAAATCACACTTCTTTTATGCATTTTTTAAATAAACATAAAAATTTCCTAGCAACAAGTTTCAAAAATTTTTATTTTAAACTTGTAAAAGTTTCAGTAACAAAAAACAATGGTCTATGCCACAAGTAATAGTTATGTGATTTGCCCAACACATTGAATCAAATATCGATTTTACAGTAGAAACATTTCTATAAAAACAATAATTCTATAGCGTCATCCGTGTTTACGATTCGTCTAATGGATGCTTTATGTTTACTGTGATATTCCAGGAATGTTCGCATTGTCAGACTAAAGTACGACAAGCCTAAACAATGAGTTTAAGAGAAAATTGTTGCCAAATGTCAATTGTAACCAGCTAGCATAGGCAGAGTCGCGTCAAGATCTTACATTTGGTGTGTCTGCCAGTAAATGTGCTGTGTTGGGTGTTGAGAGTAAAGACAAATTCCACTGGTAGAAGTGAAAGAAGTGTAAGTTGTGAATTGAGCTAGCATGTGTGTTCGAATATGCCGATCTCATCACCATTGCAGTGCACTTTTGGGTGATTAGATCAAACCCACTATGCACCTTTGCATATCTTGCCATGATAATTGGCCAGAACCCATCATGTTCTTGATCCCTTATGGAACTAACACACACCCACACAGCCACACTTGTTTGAGTCACATTAACGAGAAACACTTTTAAATTAAAGGCAATTCCGATGGAAATACGGCATATCGTTTTCCTGTTGGTTTTCTTTATTCTCTATGTGATATTTGGCGGGTTGGTATTCATGCTTTTGGAATCACCAGAAGAACAAATTAAACGTCAAGAAATACAAGGTTTACTCAATGAATTTACTGGTTAGTGCTCAGAGACGTGTCTACCTGAAATAATTAAATTACTTGCAGAACATATCAAACAAATAAATCACCCCAACATCACGGAGCAATACTTCCGAGTGATGATTCATGAAATATTAGTGGCCCAAGACAATAACCTAATCGATAGTCATGGCCATCAGAAGAGCTACATCAATTGGAGCTTCATTAACTCATTCTTCTTTGCCATCACTGTTATTACTACCATAGGTTATGGACACCTCACACCTTCGACTGTCTTTGGTATGCTTCATCACTTTCCTTTCCTTGTTCAACATTTTCTCAACTATTAGGCAAAATCTTCTGTATTATCTATGCACTCTTTGGAATTCCCATCACAAGTCTTTTGATAGGTAGCGTAGCTGACCGATTCAGCAAACTCTACTCACCAAAAGTAAGTAGTCAACTGGTAGGAAGAGCTGAATCAAATGTATTTGGTTAACAGGCAATACTTCGAAACAAATCGCACTACCAGCGGCAGATGTCCGCACGGTTATTGATGCTCAAAAAAGGTCTCATTTCGTTGGTGCCATGGTTCTTTGCCTTTCTCGTGGTGCCAGCCATCATTTTCACATGCATCGAGGAATGGGACTTTCTCGATGGCTTCTACTACTGTTTCGTTACTCTCTCCACCATTGGATTCGGTGATTTTGTGGCAGGAAGCTTCGATAAAGATTACATTTGGATTTACAAAATACTAGTAGTCTTTTGGATCATATTCGGTCTGGCTTACCTGTCAATGGTACTCAATTTCATTACGCACAGCTTGCGCAGTCGACACATCTCCAATGTAGTGCATTCGCTACGCCATCGCATCTCAGCCACTCCTTCCAGTCGGATGCGGCGTCATCGCGAGGAGTGTCACCCACAAGGTCGCTTCAAAAGACAACAGTCGAGCCCCCTAGTCCTCTTTAGTCCACCCAACCAGAAAATGTTTACCAAAGAGGGCCTCAACAACAATTACCTCAATGCTCATGACGACTTGAAGCAGTGCTCTCCAGACTGTCATCAGATCAGTTCGGTTCAAGTTGAAAATGATACTGGTGACAAACCAAGTAAGCAGTGCTTCTATCTCAAGCCTTAACTTGCTAAAGTTTCTAGGCACAGGTCAAAGAGTCAGTTTTTGGAAATTGATTAAGAGCATAAAGAACAAGAGTATACTGCAACAACGACCTCAGAGAAACAAAACGGTAAGCCATCGGATACGAGAAAACTCGAGATAGAGAACGTGCTAATTGTATTAACGATGATGATTGACAGAGCATTCAACGTGCATTCGAGGAGAGCTCTGCTGTGCGCCAGAGCAACAGTTTGCCTGACTTGACAGATGGTTTGTGGCAAGTTGTAGTACATCATGTAGCTAACTACTGGTATCAATTTGCTTACAGTGGAGTGCAGTGATCCTTGTTGCTCGATCAATGTAACCGACGCCAAAATGACTATCGTCTAGTTTGCAATTTTTCATGTTTTGAATGTTGGATTGAAATCAACTAAACATTGATTTGATTTATTAACACTACTACAAATATGATCTACAGTCACAACTTATTTTGTCAGACAAACTTGTCGTTTGTGCCTTGTGATTAGGGTTTGACTTGTTTCTGTGAACATTTGATTACTACTGTTTGCATTGCAGTTTGTACATATTTATTTATATGTTTTTTAATACAAATATTTATTTAATTTATATTAAGTTAGTTTTAATAAATTTTTTGTTAATTTGCGGAATGTAATGCTTACACGAAAATTCTATGTATTTTTAAGCATAATCGAATTTAGAAAAAACACAAAATATTCGAAAAAAATGAGGGTTGATATAAAACGAAACAGAGGTCTAGCTAATCATATTGTTGAAATCAAGCCCAACCAAGTCACAGCTCTTGGTCCAAGACAATGTCACAGCAAAAGACCTTTGACAACAACGCAAATAACACAAACAACTGGAATGGAGCAGAAAGTGCGAGCGAGAGTGGCAAGTCACCAAATTCATTGGCACGTCCTTTGATGGCACCCTTCAAGATGAGTACGACATCAATTGGAT
This sequence comes from Rhinocypha anisoptera, assembly GCA_011762765.2. Lineage (NCBI taxonomy): Eukaryota > Metazoa > Arthropoda > Insecta > Odonata > Chlorocyphidae > Rhinocypha > Rhinocypha anisoptera. The sequence goes on from WURS02166202.1 coordinate 6,284, forward strand.
CAAGTGGTCAAGAGCCGGTGCCTAAATTGCAAAACATCGTTTCCACGGTGAATCTCAAGTGTAAGCTCGACCTGAAAAGCATTGCAATGCAAGCTCGTAACGCGGAGTATAACCCGAAGCGATTTGCCGCAGTGATCATGCGTATTCGCGAGCCGCGCACCACTGCGTTGATCTTTAGCTCGGGCAAGATGGTGTGCACCGGTGCCAAGAGTGAAGAACAGTGTCGCCTTGCTTCGCGCAAGTATGCTCGAATCATTCAAAAGTTGGGATTCAAAACACAGTTTTGTGATTTCAAGATACAAAACATAGTAGGCAGCTGTGATGTTGGCTTTCCGGTGCGCCTAGAGAGCATTGCATTCGTGCATAACCGATTCTCGGCCTACGAGCCTGAACTATTCCCTGGCTTGGTCTATCGCATGGTTAACCCTCGAATTGTGATTCTCATCTTTGTCTCGGGTAAAGTTGTCTTAACTGGTGCTAAGGTTCGTGAAGAGATCTACACGGCATTTCAAAATATTTATCCAATTATCAAACAGTTTAAAAAATAAATTATTTTTGCTGTACTATAAAGTTCCAAAACTCTTGAATTTATTTATAAACCATTCAAACCATTAGAACAAAAGTTAATTCAAAACCTTATTCAATAATCCGAGTTTTAAATTTGATACAAGCCAAATCGTTTTTGGTTTCATCTTCCAATTCCAAACGCACTGTAAGACTAATGCTCGGGTAGATTTGCTTGATCGGAAGTGTCAGCGAAAAACGACTTGTTTTACCAGTTTCCAAGGGGCAAGTTAAACCATAATTGCCGCAAGCCTCACTGAACCCACATAATATAAGCATCACTGTTTTCTTAAATTTAAATAGTCATTCATTTACCTTGGATCCACGCCGAAAGGAATTGGGACATTTCCAAGCTGTAAATAGTTCATTTTAATTTTAGGACAATACAATATAAAATGGTAATTAATTACCTCACCGTATACTTTCACTTTAACTGACGAAGCTGCGTTATCTGTACATTGAATGGATAAATCAAATTTTTAATTGTATATTAGATAGATTAGAGGGAAATAACTTACTTGGGGTAAAGCCTAGGTCGATAGTAACATTTTCTCCTTTCTTGAATTTACAAAACAGATCCGAATCCTTGCAACCCGTAACAACGACAGTTTGAACTGTACCATGAGGAGCAGCGCAATATTGGAAGAGTTTGGCAGTGACCAGTGAGTTGGTCCAAATCAGCCCAAGCACCACCAAAACGATGAGCCAGCTTGTCTTCATTGTGACGCGTTCCTCTAGGATTATTGCTCACAATTAGTGGTGACGACGAATGCTGAGCGAGTGAATTAGTAATGAGCTAAATACCAAATAACACGATCACTCAGCAACACCGAGTGTAATCTAATCGGTGAGAGCGAAGTGACAGCTCGAAAGAAGTGTCACATGTAGTGGAAGGGCAATTCGATTGATATACACTTGTAAACCACTGAATCACTGATTTGTTTCACTAAGCTTTGCCCTCGAGCCACCAGATGACGACTGCGTGGGAAATCTTTCCAAAGGGCAAAGTTGCGCCGCACGGTGACTTGCTCGCTCAAACATAAGGATCAATATCTTTACTACAAAGGTGTAGCTTTTCCAGAGTAAATAGAGTAGATTACCACAAATAGACCACGCCTTTTTTGCAACAGATATCGTTTATTACCCAACCAGCTGCTGACAGCTCACGCAGTGCCTTCATCTCTCTCTGGTCACCAGAGTCTGGTGGGCGTCCAACTGTTTATTTGAGTTCTCCATATGCCAACTTTGAGTCGTTGGTACTGATTCCTTGGGCAAGCACTCTTACATTTTCTTGGTGCCAAAATGTTTCTTGAAAGCGTTTTCAACGTTGACAATGGCTACCTGGAAGGTCTTGTGCGAGGATTTAAGTGTGGCATCATTAAACAATCGGATTACCTAAATCTGGTTCAATGCGAAACACTGGAAGATCTCAAACTTCATCTTCAATCAACGGATTATGGCAATTTTCTAGCAAATGAAGCTTCCCCATTGTCTGTATCGGTTATTGATGATAAGCTTCGCGAAAAGATTGTGGCCGAATTTCAGCACATTCGTAATCATGCCGTGGAACCACTCTCCACATTCCTCGACTACATCTTGCATTCCTACATGATTGACAATATCATTTTACTCATTACCGGTACAAATAGACACTTAGAAATATTATAATGGATATATTTACAATTTATTTTATTAGGAACTTTGCACCAGCGACCTCTATCTGAGTTGATTCCAAAATGCCATCCATTGGGTTCTTTTGACCAGATGGAAGCTATTCACGTGGCTTCAACACCATCGGATCTTTACAATGCAGTCTTGGTCGATACTCCATTGGCTCCATACTTTGTCAACTGCATTGGCGAACAAGATTTGGATGAGATGAACATTGAAATCATTCGAAACACCGTCTACAAGGCTTATCTGGAATCATTCTACAAATTTTGCCAGGAACTTGGAGGAAGCACTGCGGAAGTGATGTGCGAAATTTTGGGTAGGATAATCATTCTTTCAAATGAACTATTGTTCATTTACCTTTATTTTGTTTAGCTTTTGAGGCTGATCGACGAGCCTTCATCATTACGATCAATTCGTTTGGAACTGAGTTGAGCAAAGAAGATCGCTCCAAACTTTACCCAGCGTGTGGACAGCTCTTCCCATATGGTTTGGCACAACTGGCCAACGCAGACGACTACGAACAGGTTCGCTCTGTGGCTGAGATGTATGCTGATTATCGTCTGTTGTTTGAGTCACAATCCAATGCAGAGAACAAAACTCTGGAAGACAAATTTTTTGAGCATGAAGTCAAACTGAATATTAACGCATTTCTGCAACAGTTTCATTTTGGCGTATTCTACGCATATCTCAAGCTTAAGGAGCAGGAGTGTCGCAATATCATTTGGATTGCCGAGTGTGTCGCACAGAAGCACAAAGCTAGAATCGACAACTACATACCTATCTTGTAAATGAAGCCAACCACAAAAGTACTAGTGCAACGCAAATATAGTTTAATGTTTTTCATCAATAGTTTGCAATTCAATTTGATATTAATTGCAAAAAAACTTGTTATATTACAGTCATATAGTCAAGCTTTTAATCTCGTGACTGAGAATCTTATTGTTTTATTATGTTATGTATTTTTCCAATTATTATTATAGGCTTCAGTGTTATGAAGCAACAAGTGAAGTTATTTATATTTATTATATTATTACAATTATTTTATTGATAATTTATTTTAACCAGAGTAATAAAGTGTGATTTTCTGCAACACATGTTGAAGTGACCCAACTAGTGAAATGTGCGCAGTGCGCATGCGTTTTCACCATCTGTGTTAATATTGGTGGTAGTGCCATGTGATCAACTTGTTTTGCCCATATCTTCAACTTTGATCCCAAAATGGTTCTCTCAATTAAACACGAAATTTTGTCCCAACTTCGACGAATCGGATTACACTTTGAGCCAATGATGTTACGAGTGCTGCCCCCAGACCAGGCGGCAAGTATGATCAATGAGGATGGAATCGGTCGCACTTTCGCTATCGATTTGCCACCCGACACCAACACTATTTTGCCACATGCCGACAAAATCAATCGAAGCATTATCAAAGTAAATTCAAATATTGGTTTGTTTGCTTTCCATTCTATAGCGTTAATTGTACACTTTACCAAAGAATTTAAGGAGCCATTCAATCGTCATTGACAGCATAAATTTTGCTCACAGTCAAACTAGTCAGATTCTATTTCAAGTCAATTTTGAGTGCCTGGTTAAAGTAAGTTTAGTAGATTTTTAATTGATTGACTAACTAAATTCATTTTTGTTTGAAAAGGAGTTATTTAACGATTATAAACAAAATTTGAATAAACTATGCTCACACCACAGACGCTTGGAAGAAAGTGAGGATGATAATAAAGGATATGCTCAAAAGATAATTGTAGAATACTCCTCACCGAATATTGCTAAACCTTTTCATGTTGGCAACTTTCGTTCGACTATCATTGGGAATTGTATTGCCAATCTGATGCAATTCAAAGGGCATGATGTAGTGCGCATGAATTATCTGGGAGATTGGGGCACGCAGTTTGGCATTTTGAGTCTGGCCTACGACCAGTTTGGCGATGAGCAACAGTTATTTAACGAACCACTCAAGCATCTTTACCAAGTCTATGTCAAAGGAAATCAAGGTACTCTTAGGAGTTGCATTTTACATGTGTTGTTATTTATTTACTCATTTTAATGTTTTAGCCAGTGAGAATGACGCTTCATGGCGTGAAGCAGCCAAAGAGCGCTTTCGATGTCTCGAACTGCGAGAGAATACCACTACATTTCAACAATGGACTCAATTTCGAGAACTGAGTCTGAATGAACTAATGAAACTTTACGCGAGACTGGGTATTGAGTTCGACATCTACATGAGTGAATCCATGTATAGCAACTCGTCATATGAGATCATAAAAATTCTCCAAGAGAAAGGATTAATTCAAAACATGGACGGTGCTGTGTATGCTGTAGTGGCACAACACGACAATGTGAATCAAACAATTCAGGTGCCTTTACTCAAAAGCGATGGGAGCACTCTATACTTGACTCGAGATATCGCCGCTGTGATGCATCGAAAGTCACATTTCAAATTTGACCGAATGTATTATGTGGTCGATAGTTCACAAGCGAAACATTTCAGCAATTTGAAGAGTATTTTCTACTCTATTGAAGATAACGTTTATCGGTTAGTCTAGCCATTATGGGTTTTTAGCTTTATTTAAATTTAAATCATTTACTATTTTATTCATAGAGATATAAAGCATTTAAAATTTGGACGAATTATTGGAATGAGTACTCGTCGAGGAAGCACCATCTTTTTAGATGAATTATTAAATGAAGCCAAGTCTCGTGCCATTGAGTCTATAAAATCTAGTCCAAGTTAGTAGTTTTTATTTGGTGAAATATATTGATTGAAATACTTTACATCAATGATTGATCATTTTTCTTTGAATGTTAGATACCAAAATAGCACCAGAAGAGTATGATGAAGTGGCCGACGTGCTTGGAATATCTTCGATAGTGGTACAAGACCTTTCGAATCGACGTGTCAAAGAGTATAGGTTTAACTGGAACAAAGCTCTCAAGATGACTGGAAACACAGGCATTTCTTTGCAATACACACACGCCAGATTATGCAAGTATGTTCTAATTACTTCTTTGTTTTCAGTGTATTACTATTTAAATTTTTTATTTTATTATTTTTAGTCTTCTTAAAAATTGTCAAGTTCATTTGGATCCCGGTTTCGATTTAAACATCGCCGCTATAGATACTAAAAATGGCAGAATTTTGATCAATTTACTTGCTATGTTTGATGAAGTGATAAATCAGTCTCTTGAAGAACTCGAACCAAGCATTTTAACCAATTATCTGTTTGAACTAAAGTAATCAAAGTTAACATAACTGAATATATACTAATGACAATTTTTATATCCTTAGAACTGCTATTAATCGAGCTAACCAGGAACTAACTATCAAGGGACAAACTGAAGACATTGCTCAAACGCGTTTCCACTTATTTGTATGCTCATTGAATGTATTAAATCAGTCAATGAAGTTACTTGGTCTTAGACCTTTAGAATCAATGTAAGAATTATACCAATCATAAGCATTCAAAGTGATTTCATAAAGTTTGAATGCATATTTTTGTCTTACCTTGTTTTGGTAATAAAATGTGTTTTTGATAAAATGAGCACGTTTCAGCTTTGTATCAGATGGTTTAGGTTTGTTTGATTCAATTAAATTGATTCTTACTGCATGACTGAATCGTATGTGTAGACACGGCATTTTTTAAATTTAAAGTTTAACAGTTTCCAACTAAAATATTTTTTAATGATAAAATAGTATTTTCTGAGCAAATCCGAGCAAAATAATATATTCTACTATGGCAAGTTAATTATTGTGAAAATATAAAAACTTTCAAAATAGATCTTTGAAAATTAATTTGTTGTAAAAAAGTGGTTGCTATAACTCAAGATTACCTTTATAAAGTTATTTCAATTAAATTTTTAGCAGGAAAATTTGAAAGCTGTTGGTATTTCTCAACAATGAGTTTTTTGTCGAGTTTTAAAAACAAAAAAACTTACTCAGAAATGAAAGTAAACTTTGTTGCGATCAGCAACGGATTTAATGTAATCAACTGTAATCTACAGTAGAAAGTGGTCTTACAAAACGCTAGGAATAGTAGCTTTATACCCAATCCAGAGTATTGTTGCTAACTACAACAACTTTTATTATTAATTTGCGTTTGTTACTCATTTTCAAAGTTTAAATTTAAAAAACGCAAGTCTAAATATTTTTCAATTTTAATTGTATATTAAAACACAACTAGACTAAATTTTTAATAATACAAATAAAAATTATAACTTTAAAGTTATAAATGAAAGTTCAAATTTGGTTTATGTTTATATACTAGCAAGTTTAAGTATAATCATTTCTAAAAATGTGTGTTACTTGGAAATGTAATCAATCAAAAGAAAAAATAAAATAAAACAATCTGATGCACTCTTAGAAATGAAAGTGGTTAAGCTTGTAATGGAGAACAAGTTTAATTTTAAATTTGTATTCACACCATTAAAGTTACAATATGCAAAGTTTAAATTTATACTAAATTTTAAACTTGTATACAAAGTACATGTACTTTTACAAAATTAAAATTGAAACCAATTTTAAACTTGCGTTTTGTCAAATTTAAACTTAAAAATGGGAAACAAACTCAAGTTTGAATTTATAATAATTAAATTTTAAACGTGAAAAAATCAAGTTTAACCACTTTCATTTCTTAGAGTGTGGTTAGTTAAACTTAAAGTGATGTAGATGGCACGTCGTTGGTGGAAAGAAGCGCGCGCTTGTGCAGTGCGGTAGTGGCCGTGGGGGGGAGGGGCAGTGGTTGTGAAGAGCGTGGCGTGGGGGCAGCACTGCAGTGGTGAGCACTAGTGACTAGGTGTGGTAGTGCGCAGTGCGCAGTGCTGGCCGCAGTGCGTCCAGCTTTGTCTCTCATCGTTGGTGGCAGTACTGCACTAGTGCGGCATAGAGCGGCATAGTGGGGCAACTCTGAGTGCGCCTTGGCCAGACGGAATTACTCTCAAGCCATCTTGTTTGCTTCTACTCCGTTCTCTGTACCTGTCCTCGTCCCTCTAGCTTATGCTTCGACGCTACCGTTTCAGCAGCTCTTCCTCGACTTCTTCGATATTGGCACCCACACACCGCCACTACGATCACCGAACTCTGCCCCTGCCCGCAACTCACAGACACGCCACTAACCCTCCTCGAGTGCAGCCAGCAGTCGTTATGCCTTGTTGAAATTGTACCACCACATCTTGACCGCTGAAAGTGATTCAATTTGAAGTGACAAACAACTTTCGCTTTCTACTACCACTGGTGTGCACATATTTCGTGAACCTTACTTAGCTTTTGCTTTCACTCGTCACAAAACTAATTTATGGGGCACATTTAAGCTGTAAGCAACTAGTTTAGAGCTATTGGTTTGGTTAAAGTGTTGAAATATGTTTTCAAACATTTACTACTATTTTTCAAAAGAGGTTACAAATTACCAACAACAGTATATGATAATATATATACCAATGGGATAGAATTGATTATTATATTCAAAGGGAAAAGGAGGAAATAACTGACAGTACCATATTGCATCTATTGCTCTGAATTGCTTTTGCCGCTGTCTGATGCATAGGCAACTGTATAGGAAGATTACCATGCTCTGAGGGACTTGTTCCATGCTCAATATAGCGCTAATCGATTTACAAAGACTACTACTAATATTGCTCTGCTATTAAAGGCACTATCATCGAGCAACATATATAACTTCGGTCTCCGTTGCCATCTCTACCAAATTCAAAGTCTAGCAAAGCGAAACGCTAGCTGCAAATTGAACCTCCATGTACTAGTGTGTTGGAGGAAAGGTAGGGAGAATCTATACTTGAACACTGTTGTACTAAACACTGCCAATTTTTCCTATAGACACAGTGTGAGTGAGCGAGGGGCGATTCGGAGGGCGCAAAGCAGCAGCATTGCCGCCATCCACCAGTCCGCTCACCATTTCTCCCATTGCTTCCAGTCTGGAGTTTTGAAACCAACTTGGTTTCTAAAATTAACCTCTCAGAGGTAGCCTTTAAGGCTTTGACTAAGAGTAAGAAAATAAATCTGCTCGCTTCGGTTGGGATTCGTCAACTCGGCGTGCTACTTGACTGGAAGAAACCGTTATCTTCACTGACTGGTTCGAGTGGTATTCTCTAGGCGCGCAGGCCAACGGAGGGAGAGGACACTCGTGCACCGAGGGCACTAGCACCCGGCACGCCACAAGCTAGTCGTCACTGTGTGAGTTGCAATGTCGAGCACCCATAGTGGCGATATCTTAGCGGCGTAGATCGCGTGCCCTTTTCCCAACTACCGCCCCAACTACCAGTAGTGGTGAGGGCTGCCTCTGTTTTGCTGCCCGTTCGTCGTTCTTCATCTGTCAACATCACATTGTCTCATCGTCTGATACCGCTTCCATACCTTTGTTTGTGGCCGGGCAGCAGCGGCAAGAAGCATCTTGCCACCACTATCCACGAGAGCTACCACCGTTAGCAGCTACCACTATGGATACGATAGAAATAAAGCCGGCTGATATCATCTGTTTGCAGACCAATGACACCATTATAGAGTATGACTTTTTAAGAAAATGCATTCATGCACTTTTAGAATACAAAAATTATGTGCAAAGATTATTTGAATTGAATATAGTCAACGACGAAAAGCTTCGTTATGAGTATGAACGTATCGAGCAGCGCTTCAACGACACCATTCGAGGTAAAGAGGCTGTATTGAATCAGTACCTTCAAGATGAATGGACTGCTGCCGGCGAGGAGTTTTCCACAACCTTGCAGACCTATTGTGATCCCACCATTGACAATTCGGATGTCACCCAAACTTACATTACCACCGCGGTGCCAGCGACCCCCTCTCCGCATATTGTAACCACAAATCCATCAGTAGACAACATGAATACCTACAACAGTTTGGGGGAGAAAAAGGACGTGATGGCGATTGCCGCAGCCGAGGTGGTCATGCACTCTTACCGCGATGGTCTTTACATCTGTGGCTGGCCCAACTGCGAGTACCAAACTTCAAGTCGTCGGCATATCAACAATCACAAATTAGTGCATACCGGCGATGGTGAATTCAATTGCGGCTTTCCTGAGTGCGGTCGACGTTTCAAGACTCGTGAGGAACTCAATGAACATGCTGCGATGCACGAGTCAGATCACCCATATCCCTGTGTATGGCCTGGTTGTGAGTTTCGATCGCAAACACCAGCATCTCTAAAAGCTCACATGCGTGTGCACATGGACCGCAAATTCAAATGCGACTGGCCCGAATGCAACGAGGAGTTTTCCAAATTACAGGAGTACCATCAACACCGTAGAGTACATGATCAACCGAATGGTGGTGTGCCGTCAAGTCAACCTCAGACGCAAACAGTTCAGATTGTGCAACAGTCATCCCAGGCACAAGTACAGCAACAGCAGACGCAGCAAGTGACAGTGGTCACTCAACCAACACAGCAGCAGATAGCTCAAATCATCAGTGCAAACGCACAGCCCACCACTACAATACAACCAACTCAAATTACTGGTCAATTGCCTAGTGGACAGCAAGTGACTCTGATTCAGTTGCAACAACCACCGGCTTCCAATGTGGGCACCGCAATCGCACACAAAACTATCGTAGCCCAACAAGCTAACAACGTGCCATCAATACCTAGCACCCAGCCTCAGCCAATTACCACAGCAATTACAGTTGCAGGTACCAACGCGATGATCAATACCCAATTATTCAAGTGCAACAATCCAACATGTACGTCACTTTTTTCAACTCTTTATGATCTCAAGCAGCATATGATGCAACACAGCAAGATTGACAAGCCATTTCGCTGTGATTATCCCAACTGCGAATATTCAGCATTGACGAAGACCCAACTGAACGAGCATAAGATAACGCACTCGAATGAACGCAATTACGTGTGTAATGTGGAGAATTGTGGTCGACGGTACAAGACACGCAAAGGTCTCTGGGATCATTCGCACACTCATCGGCCCGATAAGCCATTTGCTTGCACTTACCCTAACTGCAACTACCGATGTGTCAGCTCGAGCTATCTTCGTTCGCATATGCGAGCTCATAAGGAGGGCACCGTGCCGGGTACTCCAACCAACAACGTGAATTCGCTCAACAGCGGCTCGCCAACTGCTGGTGGCGCTGCTACTACGGTGGTTCCCACTGGCAATGGACCACAACCTCAATTCTACGCCCCTGGAACTATGATTCAACATGCCAATGGTCAACACGAGTACATCTGCGGCGTGCTCAACTGCAACAAGTCGTTTGACTCACAAAATTCCTACCTCGCTCACGTGAAGTTGCATGCACCATTGACGCCAGCACCAACTCCTCAAGCAATAAATACTGTACAAACCCCTCAAGTTATGAATCCCACTCCTCCACCTCCGGCTGCATCTAAAACTCGGAGTCGAAACCCCGATTTAGCTCGTTTCAAGTGTGAATTCGAAGGCTGCAATGCAGCTTACAAATTGAAACGTAATCTAAAAGATCATATGATTCGGCACACCATCTTGGAGAAGCCTTACCGATGTGACTGGCCTGGTTGTGATTATGGTTCATATAAATCGACCAATGTTGCCAAACATAAGTCAGTACATTCTGATGAGCGGAAGTACGCTTGTGACTTTTACAATTGCGAGAAGAAATTCAAAACGCGCGAAGGTCTACGCAAGCATATGTTATCACACCACAAGCCTTGTACTAATCTGAACAACTCCGCAATAACAGTCAAGACAGAAGCGACAGCCTCTGCAACGTGATTCGCCATCTCTCCAACCCGCCTGTACATCATTCCATTTCACTTTTTTGTCCATACTAGTACTAGTACACAATTCTTCATCTTTAGCATGCTTGTTGATTCATCTTGCAGAGATGATTTCATTTGTTCTACCACTGTTCATCTTAGATCTCTCATATTTTATTCATTTAACCCGACATATTGTTGTACAAAGCTTGTTTCGTTTTATACTGTAATCAGAAACAAATCAGAAATTTTCTTTTTAACCTTTACACAATGTGTTTATTTATATTATATTATTATATATATGTATTTTATTATATATACACTAAAATCATTTTGTTATTGAAATTATTTTCTTTTGATGTCCATGTTATATTTCTTTTTTATTATTATTTAAAATAAAATGATTCTCAATCTAAGTTTTTAAAGTTGCAAAATTTCTTGAGATCATAACTGGTACAGATGTTTCATTATATAAATATATTGATTGAAATAATTAATAAATTGGTGTGGTTGTCGAAATCGAATGCAATATCAACATTAATGTTTTTCCAATTGCCAAAGTAATTCAAGTGGGATTAGATATTGTTATTGACAAAACTGATCTGTCATCTAGTGTGATGCATCTGAAACACAAATATGGTTCTTTGAAACCCTACCAGAGGACACTACTGTGTTTAATATAAACATCGAATCGCCACTGCATTACTTGTTTTACTGTTTTCTACCGAAAATACACTAAACAGTATATACTGTCTACAGTAAAAAGTTTTCTATTTTCTCTAGAATTGTATTTATGACAAATTCACTATTTTTTCGCCACATTATACATACCTTAGTTGAATTGTCTCTACTTTATTTATTTTGTGCTATATAATGCTACATATTTGAGTTTACAGACCAAAAAAAGGCTGCGGTAATATAGTGTGGCGATTTGTAAACTTGCCACATATCATATGTAACGTTTTTTTATTGTGGCATTTTCTGTATTTAAAGTGAAAGTTGTTATGTAGATACTGATGGCTATTCTATGATATTTCTAATGCAGCAAATAATTAGAATTATTATTATTATTCTGTAATTTATAATGATTTAAAGTTAAACACATCTTTGAATTTACTTCAAAATTTTTTGTTACTTGAATATACAAAGACGATGACTAGAGTCTTTTCTGGACCGTTGGTGCGTTTGGTTTTTGGATCATTTATGAAAGTGCTATAAAAGAGGAAATGAAACGTTGGTACAAGGAACACTAAAGCATGCAACAGATCTCGGAACATGCCAAGCAACCGTTGGCATCGAGTCATGCTTCTTATCTGTTTGTTTGGCTTGTGAATAGAGAAAGTCCGTTGAGGGTTGCGGGGGGAGAGAGACATAGGAGATCTGGCGGCACGTGCTGTGATGTCTTGCTGCGCGTGCCATACCGTGCTACATCCGTACGCACATACCGCCAACGGTCCTTTCTCTTCCTCTCTCTCTCTCTCTCTCTCTCTCTCTCTCTCTCTTTCTCTCTCCCTCTCCTTCTCTCAGGCTCACTCTTACTATCACTTCTGTCGCGTTCCCGCATCTTCCGTTGTGCTCTGCTTGTGCTTCGAACGTTACCCCCGACCCACCACGGTACGAGCGTTGACATTTTCTCATCAATGACCTCTCTCCTGCTAAGTGTTCATTCTCACCATTTGACCTCAGGTGGCCAGTGTATTGCACATTGATAAACCGGTGACATGAAGACATTCATTAACGAGATTGAAAGTAAATGAATAATAATAGTTTTAGAGAAACAAAACATAGTGTTTGATACACCAAACACAAAATTACCCGACTTAAAAGCTTTAAAACTGGAATAGAAATAAATCTACTTTATTCGAAAGTAACATTTGTGGTTTTACAAAAAAGTGATTTATCTCTATTCTTAATAGTAGTTTTACCGTGAATATATTTACAAATACAACAACATAGTGGCGATGAGATGCGGCAGCTGATGCGAGCAAGTTACGTGAGAATGCAAGTATACGCTTGTTAATTAGTTTAGTGGTGGACTCTATTGACTGTATGGAGTGTATTGTCCACCACGTGATTGGTCAGTGTCGGCATGGACAGAAGCAAGAATGAGGTTGGCAAAGCAACATTGATGTGAGTGGAGTTCCCTGCCCTCCCAAAGACAAAGGTGTAGGCAATGTGCGTCTGCACGCGCTTGGCAGCACGCGTACCGCAATGAGTAAGCCAACACTAGGGGCATATTTTTGCGGTATTTAATTATTTTTTTTGCAAATTACAATTATTTTTGCAAAATTCAATTTCTGTAGAATTCGATTATTTTTTCAGAATTTAAGTTGATATTAAAGTCTAAATAAACCGGAATTAGAGTCGAAATGAGTATTCGAGTCAAACTGTTCATGTGGCACTAGTGTTGGCTTAGCCACTACCGGTCTCGGTAGTCTAATCAAGAGCAGAGCGTGAGCTCTCACAGCCGCATTGAGTGAGCTAATGGCTGAGTAAATTGTTCCAAATGGTACAGTTCGCATGCGAATCACAAGCACGTCGATGTGCCTTACTGGGGGGCGGCAAGTGAGGCTCTGAAGGCGGACTGGGTCGGTTGACTGGCACGAGTAGTACTACGAGTAGACGCACGCCAGGCCACGCAGTCTGGACCAGCTCGAGTTCACTTAGTGGCCTGACAAAAGACTGGCATCTGGCCGCGCGTGCGACAACTGGCACTGTTGCTGGCTGGCGCGCGCTCGCGATCCCATTTGCCTCAATGCTTAACTCTAGGGTCGACTCATTGTCCCCCATCAAGGGAAACTTGCGGGAACACTTTGAATAAAGCAATGTTGGACATGTCAAGTCAGTCACAATGGAAACAGAGCTTTGGTTGGAGCACGCGACCAAACTAGTCTGCCAAGATCCGTTATACACCGTTGGCCAATCTCGATCCTTGATCTATTGTTATTTGGAAAAGCTCCGTTGGATTGGATTGGTCTCCTCCTGTCAGCCTCTTGGCTGCAGTTGGAACACTGCTACCAGATCAAAGTGAAACAGTTGGCAGAATTCTTGCGCGTGCGTCCTCCCAGAGGCGCGCACTCGGCCCACTGGTGAAACCGGCCAACAGTTTTCTCCCGGTACTGTTTCACTTAGTCTTGAGCTCTCACTTTGATCAAGACCTCGGGCCTGATTGGTACCTTGACGGCCCGGCCAGTTACACTTGGCCCGGACGAGCAATCGTTCGGGCAATTGATCCTACCATCATATCTAGTCCTTCCTTACTAGTCATCATTGCACATCACTTCATTTCACCATCACTACTTCATCCTTTCACCTCTTTTCTTTATGCAACAGCTTCATCAAACTGGAATACATTTATACCTTAATTGTTGTTCGGTGAGTAATTCCCTAGCATGTTCATCTTATTAAAATAGCAAAATGATGCATTACACGAGAATAAATTATTCCTATTTAAAATGTTTTCTATTGTTGCTTGATGATGTAATGATGTAGATCGTCGATGTAAATAAGATCGACTAATGTTGGAGCATCATGCCTCTAGTTACAATGAGAGAAATGCAATTGAGTGGAAATGTTAATGTTTGTCGATGTGTAAACCCAAGCGCCATTGCTGGGTTCATCTTGCCATCAAGTTGTACTTGTGGATAATCTCGACATAGCGGTACCACTCGGTTGATAGAACATTAAATTGCTTATCAAATAGTCCTTAATCGACACTGTTGACAACAATCTAACCATTGTCAGAATCGGCAAAGCAGTAAATCCAATATATAGGTAGAGAGACTCTCTTACAAGCACTGGTACCAGTACTGGTACTGCTGAACATTCAGGTTTCACTACTCAGGTTTTGCTAAGTTAGATGGCTGCCATAAGTTTAAATGCCCATATGCAGTTGGCGATTAATGGACATTAGGAGATGAGTGATTATGCTCGGTGACAGCTTAAAATATGGTAGCGGCAACATTCTTTCACTGTTCAAGCCACTACCACTCTTCCAGCTTAAATCAAGCAATTTTTTAAAATTGTCAAAAGCAAGGTTTTGGATTGTGCTAATAAATTATGCCAAGACGTTTTCTAATCAGGGCAAGTTTCGATCAATAGAGTACGGTGTCAGTCGACCACATGGCTTTTCTGTCAATTTATACCTAATCTTAATTAATTAAAACTTATGAAAGCTTCATAACCAAACTTTTGAATAATTAACCTTTATTGTTGCAGATTAGAAAACAACACTGCCAAGTGGAGATTCAGTGAAATTGAAGCTAAGTATGAGCACTAGGTGAAGCAGCACCAAAGCACTGTCAACCTGCACCCACCGCACCGTTCTCCATTGATGAGTGTGAACACTCTAGTCATTGAAAAGCAAGCCATCTCTCGTTGGCACCAATTGCTCTCACTTCTATTGATCAATTGTCTTCAACAAACGCGTTTCATTGCGTTTTCAACTTCTTTTCTCACTTTCACAAACCTTCACATGTACTTAGTCAACTACAAAGCTAACCTATCATATGGCATCGTATATATCGTTCTAGTCTTCATTTCAACTTTACAACATCGTCTAGTCTTAAACAAGTCAATTTTAAACAGTGTGCAACGAATCCGTCCACGTTATCTGCCACGATGTCTCTTTCACTATCGACTACCTCTCCCAACGGGTTAAACTTGCCTTCTCTCTACGAGCGAACAAGTAGTTCTTTGTCATCACTCTCTTCGGTTCTTTACGGTTCTTCAACAACTGCATTTGCAACTAATTTGCAAGCTTCATTGCATTCCAATTGTCTTAATCTAGAATTGCGTGATAAACAAAGTTCTAAAGAATACTTTGATGATCCAGTTAGATCTGAATCTAGTTCTCCAGAAGAGGGTGATAGTGTTGCTATGCTAAGTCCAGTTTTCAGGACTGAAGACAAAAATAGTGTCAGTAATCTACGTAATACATCTGTAATAGTGACGCCTTGTAAGTAACAAAATAAATATACGATTTAAACATGCAAATATAAATATTGCTTGCAGATACTCAAAAACAATTAAATCCGTCCAGCGGTTTGTTTAGCGACAATCCAAGTGAGTTGTACAAGTTGCCAGTGCAACATGCAATATCTTACATGCTGGGCCAAGCCAACTTTGATGCACTGGTCAAGGAACAGATCGAGCAAGCTCAAAAAGACCTCTCAGTGAATGCTGCACTTTGTTTGGCCAAGAATAATTTTCTCGATTACTATTACAACAATAATAACAAGAGCAGCATCGGTTTCACCAATGTGGGCCACATTGACCAAAGCAATGTAAGTGAGCCATTGTCGTGAGGCAATGATTGCAATTCTCCTAGTAGATAGCATTCATTTAGTGTCACTGTTTACTGAGTTAAAATTGAAGCAATTAAATGAGAAATGGTCATTTGGTAATGATTGGTCTCGATGTGTGCACGCCATTGGGTGGCCTAACCAATGGCGCGTGTTGATCAAGCGGTGCCGTGTGGGTAGGCAACAAATGACACTGATTCGGGCTCGCTCCTACTCCACTCTCTCTCTTGCTCTCTCTTTCTCTTTCCTCAATTGCTTCTCCTGGTGCACTAATTACGCACAACAAATTCAATCCAATTTACCCTCAAATAACTGAACAGGTTGTCCGGTAACCAAACATGATTCGACTCAAACTGGAATCATATTTTATGAAACACAAGTCAGAGCAAAAACAATAACTTAAACTTTGGGTGTTATCGCTAGTGGGAATATGCTCTCGTCGTTACATGTTGTTAAAACTTTATGATAACATAATTAATTTCTTTAAGATTAGAATTAAACCAAAAAACAGTATAGAGTAGTAGAGATTATATCGATCAAAAACGTTGAGTTTGCTTGGATTCAAATCCTGATTGTGGTAGTTGAGAGAGGGAGAGAGAGAGAGAGAGTGAAAAATCCATTAGTAGAGTTGGTAGAGCAAAGGTACGTTGGTGAAGTAGGGTGGCCATCGGGCAAGGAAGAGGAAAAGACCAGGTTGTGGCCCGGCGGCGAGTGCTGTGACCAAGCCAACGGGCTTCGATCTGTTTGCCTTAGTGGCGAGTGCCCACCACTCACCAGAAGGATCATTTTCGGTGCCATTACTGAGGTGCGCACCTCTCCAGAACACCTCAGCTAGACTCATAAAACCGCGTGAGAGCCTACTGCGACAACAAACCATATTTTCCAAGCCGAAACGATTTTCGCATGTGTGCCCAAGTTTAATTTAATTCAATAACGCAGTAGCGATTTGAAGAGCGGGACATAACGATACAAAATTATTATTTCTCTTATTATTATTATTACATATTAATGTCCCAGTAGCATTGTGGCGTCAAACACTGCTCCGTGACTATTATTAGAATCGAAAATCGAAACAATCAACAAGACAGGTCATTTTCAAATCGATTAGTCTTTTCCAGTGCTTCCAATATTCAAAAGTCATCTATGTCAATTTAATGATTTTAATTGCTCAATAAAATAGTACTTTTTCATAAAATGTTCACGTGCTAATACTCTTCTTTACAATACCACAGGTATCTCTTCTCACTGGAGTGATCAAACATGAAGAAGAAAATCTAGAAGCTCTCGATTTAAGCTGCAATAACAAGAAGAATAAAGGTCAATCAAAGAATGATGAAATTCGCAAAACTTTGCCGAATAAAATTCCTGATGAGGTTATGCGCAAATGCAGTGTTATCTGTTCGCCACTCAGTACGCAAAGTGCAAATGACGATGACAAATCACAATTATTGAGCGTTTTGAAAGAAAGCTTTGCTTTGAACAAGGGTAAGAGGCGAATCACAGATGCTGACAAGTCGATTGCAGTGAAGCGCTCCAAGGGAGTGCGCAAATTTAAATTCGATGAGCACAAATCATCGCCTGTCTCGGGAACTTTCATTCTCGACTCGGACAATGAAGAGGAATTTAACACTCTAGTTAGTCAAGGTTGTGCTGTGAAGCGATCTGGCGACATCGATCCAAGCCTTAACATCGTAGTGGTCACACCAGAAGCTCGAGCTGAGATTGCTAAAATTGAGAATCGAATTGGTGACTACATTTGTGCTTTATGCAAGGAGCACTATGAAGACGCGTTTGCATTGGCACAGCATCGTTGTTCACGTATTGTACACATCGAGTACCGCTGTCCAGAGTGTGATAAAGTGTTCAACTGTCCAGCAAATCTCGCCTCACACCGTCGATGGCATAAACCCAAGCTTCACAATGGAAAGACTGATAACCATTCGAATGAGAAAAGTAACCGACCAATCAATTCGGCGTTACATTCAAGTTCGAATGCTAGTAAAAAGTCGACACTAGCAGAATTATTTTTGTTCAACAATTTTTCCCAAGAAACGAGCGAAAAGAGAATGAAGATTACGGTGAAAGGGACAGCAGTAATTGAGCGTCCTCGTGATGACGAGTTGAGTGACAACGCCAACGATGACAATGGTCGCTTTGAGTGCGATACTTGTGGCAAAAAGTTTCGCAAATACTCTTATCTCAAGAAACATAGATTGCAACACGATTTGGAAATAAAAACTAATGAATCGGATACTAACCAAAACAGCAACAAAAGTGAATGTTATGAATCCAACCAGTCTTTTGGAGTAGAACCAACGGAGAATGGTTTGGAGATGATGGACAAATGTTCACATGACACCGAAAGCAAACATCGCAGTAGAACAACAGGCGATGAGTTATACATTTCAACATCTTCGAAAAACTCCGTTGAAACGGCAACACGTGGCATCGATTCTGATTCGATCATTTCTCCTAACCAAGCGACGTGCTCTACGCTAGAGACCGAGGTGACGAATCAAGAGTCACTTGCTAAAAACATACCAACTTTGCATTGGAATAAGAAAAACATCCTTAAATCTAACTTAGTATGAAGAATCAATTTGAAAGCTATTTACTGCAAAGATGCACGGAAACATCTTTTACTCTACTTGTTGCTAATTTACACCCGTTGGCATTGTTGTTTTGTTTTAAAACAAGAATTAAGTAATTCTGTTAACAAAAATAGCTTCTACTTAGAAGTAGTGTAGCACACAATATTACATTTTATTAATTATTTATATTAACAAATAAAATTTATTTACGTAAAATGTGTGTTGTTGCCGTGGCTTCAATTATGAGACGGAGACAACTTTGAATAAAAGTTATCTTACCTGTTCGGTGTGTTTGTGATCTCTATTTAATTTGTTCTTATTTGACTTGGTTCGTGCTTAGATTGATAACAACCAAAATTCAAATCTAATTAACGCACACACACTGTAGGCGTATAGATTAAGCAAGACCATAAATGTGTGGTCATCAGAGGGGCAAGCAAGCCAAAACGAATATCTCGCTAATCATTTCCTGGCAAAACCGAGTGGAAAGTCCGAATTTATGCTGGATAAATATTGACTCATGACAACAATCAACCCCGCTTTAAACTGCTTAGTTCGTTTAGTACATTTGACAAGTGCTGTTTTTACCAGTAGACTTGCAACATTGTCATCGAGACAACACTGATATCTACCACACATCTTCAAATGGACACTTTCGGTACATGTAAAGCACTACTTGGTTTTTACTAAACTTTTTATTTCAAAGTAGATTGATTTAAACATGTAGGAGCTGAATATTTTTAGATTTCATATAAACCCGAGTAGTCATAGTTGAAAAAGTTATAATTGATTAGATAACTCAGTAGCAAATACTAATGAGTGAGCATATCGCAAGTCTTGTTAGACTTTAGCAAGATGATTTCATTGTTGCTGTATAAAGGCCGTTTGCAGTTAACTACTTGACTGATAGACGTTAATTCAAGTGTCCACTGCAACCATGGTGTTGGTGGTGGCACCACAACTTTCTATCGACTGCCATAACCCTCCACACGAGAAGCGAAGTCATTCTGCAAATCGTGCGGGCCAAGCGACAGATCAATATCATTCTTAAAGAAGTCCTCTTCGGGTGCCATTTAATGGCCTCTTGTCACAGTATTTGACTGAGCTAACAGACAGACAGATAGACCTTTATGTTGGATTTCACTGCAATCCCCCAGACCAGAATTATCTAGAGTCATTGCTTTAGCTCAGCCCAACTCCATGACAATTATTAATTTTTAAAATAGTTTATAACAAATAATTTCTTGCATATTATAAAATAAAATTTTATGTTTATTTGGTCAAGTTAATAAATGAGAAATACAAAAAAATGATGTGTCATTAATGCACATGATAAAACATGAAATCGTCAGTCAACAATAAAATAAATAGAATTAAAATACTAAACAATCATTGTAAGGAATTAGTATATAAAAATCACAATTATTAATTTAAAAATAATATAAAATAACAAATTTGTAAAGTTTGTAAAACTTTTGCATATAAATAGTAAATGTTTAACAGAAAAAAATTGTAATTGTATGAACATATATAAACATTGCATGCATGGTATACAAGTTAAGACTCTTGGCTCGGTTTGACAGTCTTTTTGGAGCTAGAGGACGAATTCATTGAGATACGAGTACCACTGCTCAGTTCTTCAACTACAGCAACTGCTTCCTGAACTGTAGTTGTTTCCTGCAAGGCTTGTCGTAATATTTCGCGTTGCTCTTCCACTGGTAACGGATTGTTGCAGCTGATTTCTTTCTCAACTACCAAATGTGGATTACTCTGTGCCTTGCGATGTTGTGGGTTACAACTGTAGCATCGATAGTGCCGACAATGATAGCTCTCATGGTGCCTATGTCGCCGGTGATGACCTTTACTCGAATGGCCCGACGAGTAAGGTGACGAAGTTTCCGAAGACTCTGGTCTCTCTGCAACAGCACTTTTTTTCTGAGTCTTCTCTTTTCCCGTCAATTTAACTATGGGAATTTTACTTAGAAAATTAAAAAAGTTCTTGCTTTTAGTGGATTTTTTCTTTTCAGTCACTTTATCCATATTAATCACAACATTCTTGTTGCGAGTATAAGCAACTCGTCCATTGATACGTCCATCTGAGCGGCATTTGGGCTTGTGCTGACAACAAGATCTAGATATGTGAACCTTTTCGCAAGAAGACGAGCACCCATCAGGAGAGAGTTTGTCCAGTTTGGCTAGTTCGATATGCTCGCGGCTACAAGAGCACTCTTTATCCAAAGTGTCCCCTTCACAGGCACAGCTGCATGATTCACACTCTAGATGGCGCCTTCGGTGTTGATCTGTTTCACTATTGTTGGAGTTAGATAACTCGGGATAGATGTCGACTGTGGAGAAAACGGCACTGCGACAGCACGTTGAGTAGTGGTTCTTGTGGTGACACCGAGTGTGATGTGCTCCAGTGGGTCTGCTTGCATGGCGAGACCGGCTCTGATGAGGATGGAGCACGTGATGGCACCGCTTGTGCTTCCAGTGCTTGCTACTTTTCTCGCTGCCACACGAACTCGGCTCGGGCTGCATCTCAAGGCCCTCCTCGTAGGCACACTTAGAGCATCCTTTGTCAGACTCGGGTTCGTACTGGGAGATGTGCTCCGCGCTGTGACTGGCATGCTGAGCATTGGCCCCTGGCGCGCTGGTCCCGTTGGCCCCGCTGGCACTCACCGGACTGCTGTGGCTGTGGTATGCCGCACAGAAGTGATGATGGTGGTGACCTTTGCAGATATATTTGTAGAGATGCACATTCTGTCCGTCACATGAAACCTGACTGAAGATTGAGCCCGACGCTACATTGGGAGGGCAAGTTCTAAGACTTGAAGTTGTCAGGTAAGCTCCACTTACCAGGAATGGCTTTGGCACACTGGTTTGGCCTGGGAGCGATCTCACTTGAGTTCTGCAACGTGTTGGGACGAACGTGGTGGTGGTGATGATTCAAGTAGTTCACCTGATGACGTGTATTTTTGTATTGTAGAGCCTGCTTCTTGCATAAGCCATAACGTGAGGCCAAAATGAAAAAATCTCGGCGATACTGCTTGGTGAAAATCACATATAGAAATGGATTGGCACATGAATTGAGCGGGTAAATAGTCACTAGCAATATCTTTGAGTTAGTCAAATCGATTAGTGGGTAGCCAGCTAGTGCCGTTAAGCCAAAGAAGGCTATCGGTGCCCAGCACGCAAAGTCAGTGAAGACTAGAAGAGCCATGCGCTTTGCGATGGTCATGTCATTCATCGTGGCTCGAGTCTTTTGACTTATGATTGAAACGTACATCTGTAGCAATGTAAATTCATCATTAACAGTTTGCTCAATTGCACCACTCAATTCTACCTTGATGTAACAAGCAGTGATGAGAATGAAAGCCAATTGATTGATAATAAGCAACGATGTGAGGTAAAGATTGTCTCCAACGTTTTGGTGCTCCATGGGCAAACAGATACTTGTCTTTGAATAGGAGCTGATGCCAAATAAAGGAAGAGTTGCCATCATAATGACAAATAACCACCCGCCAATCATCACTTTAACTGCCAAACTGAGCTTGAGCCGTCGGTTTAGTTGTATAGCATAAGTGATGGCAAACCAGCGTTCCAGTGTTATCACAGTTAATGTAAAGATAGACAAAAGCTGAGAGAAAACGGTGATGAAACCCGCTATCTTGCAGCCAAGACCTAGAATGTCAAACATGTCAAATGGGTCAAACAGTCAATTAGTGTAACATCCGACTGACCATGCTGCCAATCGATGGCATAATTGAAGTAGACACCTTGTGTGCGAAAATCCACAATGGCTATTATGAACAAGTACACTCCTGCAGAATCAATAACATCAATCATTCTAGTCATATCCATAATTTTTACATTCATCTTACTTACCCATCATGAGATCGGCAATCGACAGATTTATCATCAAAAACTTGCTTACATTAAATGTAAATCGTGAACTATTTTATTAAAATTATAAAAACAAACAGTAGTTAGTTTGTTAGTTTTAACATTGTAATTGTTAATATATGCGGCTCTATTATGCTTTTTATTATAAAATATTTTCTATTAGTTATGTTACTATTATTAAAATTTTACTTAAGTGCATTATTTGCTTGTAATTTTTAACATAAAATATTAGTTCTGTATGGTGCTTCAAGCTATAATAGATTCAAATTTAAATTTTAAATTGACTTTGTAAAAAAATATTACTGATACAATACAGCATTCATTGAGTAGTGAAATTGAATTGCAATCAGATAAAACCACAAATGTGAATCGGGTTGAATGAAAAGTCCAAAATTTACTAAATTTGCTACGATAATACTTGACAGTGCGTGTAGAACGACTGATGTGACAGGAGATGTGAGATGGCGACCATTTTTTCACAGAAATTGCAAATCTAAACTCAACCGCGTGTCACACTTATTGCAATGCAAAAGCTGTTCCAAAGTTGATTCCAATTCAAACAGATAATTCAATTTAGTCGCAACAAAATGGGTCGCATTGAAAAAGCTGACGCAAACATTTTCAAGTAGTAAAAAAATTAAGACTCCTAACTTTGATTGGAAAAATAATAAAGCTGATAGAAATGAGAACATTTACTGAATAAGTATCTGCTTCTGTGTGGTATAATACTAGTTAGAAATAATTTATTCTAATTGGTGCATAACTTGAACTGTGCAGATTCGCCCCAATGGCTTGATTGCAAAGATGATGGTGATGCAGCCACTGAGATCGATCCAGATGACAACGATGCTTTACAGTGGGGTTCAAGCGGCGCTTTCTGTCATCCCACCACACCAGCCATTTGGTTCATCACTAACTACCCACTATATACCACCAAACAGTGGTCCATTGAATCAACCCTCCAACTCCGCAGCTATTCCATGAATAACTAATCTATTGTGGCAATGCCACTTACATAGTTGTTGTTTTACAATAATAATAATAATAACAATAATAACTATCATTTATTATCAAAGTGATAGTGGTCAAACAATGGGCGTGAAAGGAAGCTAATTTAGAAATTGAGTAATAGCAGTGACAATGGTAACACAGCATGCTAGGAATGGCAATTTGCTCAGCGCTGACCTTAACCGCCTTTGAGTAGACTCACCTGACGAGCACGACAATAACCGCCACATTGCCTGACACGGCGGCAAAGGCAACGAACCAGACAATTATACGTAAATAGTTCTTGCCCATCACATCTTCACACGGGTTGAACGCGTCTGGTTTTGGGTAGCAACGAACCAAAGGTATGTAACTTGCAATATCACCGCAAAATTCCTGAAAGCACCATCATCCCATTGTGATATATTACAATTGATTAGAGTATTCTAGAGAAAGCAACCTGTTTCGGTGTGATAGAGGTATGTGGTGTCCCAAATGTACCGGGAAGGTCTTCTACGTGTGAGCTTTGCTTGTAGTCGAACAAATCCCCCATGTCATCTGCATTGTCGTGCGAGTTGTCCCCCTTTTTGTTTAATTTAGATAGAATATCAAATGAGTCCAACTTGCGATCACTATCATTCTTCTGTTCATATAGCAGGACCTGAAGATCAACAAGGTCACATGCTTATTTATTATAATGAACAGTTGTGACTCCACCATACCCCAAAGACATTAGATTCATTGTCATTGCTTTTGTCAATGTGGCGTTTGATACGGTTGTTTGTTGAGTTGTTGTTCCAGTATGGTAGCCAGTTGATAAATTTTTCTAAAAGCGAATTAACTTGACCATATCTCTGTAAACAATTTAGAATATTGAGCTATTATCTAGAATTTTTTTATTTCGAAACGAACCGTTTGTGTGTCACGCAGAACTTTTGTTTTATTTAAAGTTCTATTTCGCGTTCCTTTTCGACCAAAGCAATATCTTCGAGCAAACAAAAATGTATTAAAATTAAATAAACAATTAAGTCTAGAAAACTCACTTATCTGTGTTTAAAAGTTTTTTGATTCGTGCATACTCTACCGGGTCATGGTTGGCCGGAAACTGAAATGCACAGCAGTGGTACGGATAAGTGAGATGAGCCTCTTTCATCTGCTTGAAGTGGTAGATCGATGGTATCACTTTTAGCGTAAACGTCTCGACCAAGCGAAGAATCTCCAAAGTGTCAGATAAACCCATTGTTGGCAATTTGGTGATACTGGTCTGCGAGAGATCACTGAACACATAGAAATAGTAAATCAGTTTGTTTTGTGGTTCATTTGACACGTAATTGGCAAAGTGTCATGTAACTGTGGTGAGCCTCGATGTAGCCTCTACTCGAAGTGCCCACTAGCAGACACTAATTAGTGTTGTGTGAGTTGCAATCAGAGGTCTGGAGACAATCTCGAAGTGAAGCTGCCCTGCAGACAAACACAAACAATGCCAATCGGGAGTGAGTTGTGCCGTGGAGAGGATGGACAGGCCATCGCATCACTGACTCACTACTCTTCTGCTTGCCACCAGTGTAGAATAATCGATATTGCAAAGTTTTCCAACCTACACCAAACTAATGCCCTTGCTAAGCTACTTTGCGTGAGGTTTGAACAAAGTGATGATGACACGAGGAGACTAAAACAAAGTTGCCAGTCACAAATCGATTCATAATTTTAAGAAGATTTGAAATCTCACGAGCTAAGCTTTAATTATCAAAAACCTAGAGAATAAATCCAATTCACATGTTTTCTGTTCGCAGTACAAAAAGAACAATGAGCATTACAACTGTGGCTTGACACATGGCTGTCACTCTCTAAGCTGCAGTGGTGGTAAAACAAAAAAGAATGCGACACTCGACTGAATGGCTCTATCTAATTGGAAGTCAGAAAAGCTTATTTCGGAGAATCTAAGGCGGAAAAAACCGAACCAAGTTGCAACGCAATGGGACTCGAGAAAACTTCGGAACAAGAATAATTTCCGGCTTCCAGTTTCTTGTGAACAATCAAAGTAATGCTTAACATGTTGTTGTTGAGTAAAAAATTTAATTTTGTATATTTTTAACCATTAAAATAAAATAATTATATAATAATTATGAAAAAAATCATAAACATAAAAATCCACTCAAGTACTCATTCATTAACAAGATAGATTATTTTAATGGATACAAAATAGTATCTGTTGCCAAGTTTAATCTGGCAGATACCATTGAAGTCTCTAAAACAAATAAGCTGGAATGCGAATAGAGTGTATAAACCTAATAGTTGCTGGTATCAATGCACCAAAAGTTACTGCGAGCGGACAGTGTCAGACTATGCATATTAACTAGTGCACCGAACAATACAAAATACTCACTACACTCGCAAAAAGATCAGATCAGATTGTTTTGACTGCACGGCAAGCTAGAGTGTTAGCAAATTGACTAATTCTTCTAGTTCTTTGCTTACAGTTCACGAAGAAAATTAAGTCCGGAGAAAGCAAGCTCTTCCAAATAAACAAGCTTCTTGTTTCCCTTTAAACTCCTGTACAGCAAAAAAACTTAAATTCAAATAATTCTCATCTAGACATACTTACAGTTTGGCAATTTTTGAACCAAAAAATGCATAATTGCTAACAAATTCAATCTGGTTGTACTCGATGTTTCTACAAATATAAGTTCGAAATATAAAAAATTATAAGTTTTCAACAACTATCAAGTTTTCTTTAAACAATTTAGAAAAAATCAAGTTTCAATTAACACAATCTCAAACCACTTACAAGCTCTCTGCGTTGACATTGATGGAGCGTGTTGTAATGTTGCAAATGCGACTGTTGTCGAAATCTCTGGAGGACAGAGGGTGATTATCAATCGAATATACTTCAAGTAGCTATCAATGTGATCATACATCATCGAAATAATCTGGTCGGAGTTATCTTGGTAGATCACAGGCAATTGTTTTAGTCCAGAATGAGTGATTTTTCTAAAAAATACAAGTGATTGCATGTCAAAGTGGATCATCAATAATCATATATCGATCACTTACAAGTGAAGCAGCTTGGGCAGAGATCCCATAAAGACGCCATCGGGTATGTGGCGCAACTCGGGAGCCATCTTGATGTATCTGCCAACACCATCATTGGGGATCGATGAGGTCAGGTTAGAGAGGGTCGCACTAGGACAGTGTGCAGACTCTAGCTTACATTGTGTTGAGCAGTGGAAGGTGTGCGAAGGCGCCCGCTTCGATCATATGAAGTTGATGCATAACGTGCATGTGGCTGTGCCGAGCACAAGTTCTCTCGTGAGTTTCCTCACTTTTCCTTTGCTATGACTTACATTTCGGTGAGATTGGGATAGATTTGCAAATCACCTGCCTGCAGTTTTCTCAAACTCACGCGCTTCAACACTCTGAAAAAATATATTAAATATTTATTCACTCGTAAAGGTACTAGGAATAGATTTGTGTCTAAACTACAAAATATTACTCAAAAAATTATGCCAAGTTTAATCAAATTTAAATTCAAGATATTGAATTATTTGCGATATTCAGTCTGAATATCGAGAAAGGTACACAAGTCCATTTGGCCAAAAGCGTAAACAATCAACATCATAATCAAGTTAAGAGAAGTGTACTGAAGACGCCAACGACATATTTTCTCGCACACAAGACACTTGCTGCAATCAGATACCAATCGACAAGTGGTGGGTACTAATTTGGAATCTCGGTTTTCTACCTGGTCTGCTATTTCATGGGCTTTCAGTGCAATGTGGGCTTTAACTTGAAAGCAGCGAAAGAAAAGAAGTCTGAGTTGATGATGCACATCATCAGTTTGGACCAAGTCCAACAAAGCCAATAGGCCATAGAGCCAGAGAGTGAGTTTGGGTTGATAGCCTTGGCGGAGGTAAGCCGCGCAGAGACGCATCACACGAAGCACTTCGGTTTGATCTAGCTCGGCCAAGAAGGACATCTGAGGCAAGTGACCGGTGGTGTAAGCGTTGTTGCCATTGCTCACCTCGTCCTCTGCCGATTGGCTATTCGAGCACACCGCCACTGAACAGAGAAACAACTCTCCAATGCAAAGCTTTTCTTTATCAAGACCAGAACAAAAATCGGGCCACAGTGCAGAGAAGTTTTCTTCATCCTCATCCTCTTCGTCATCATCGTCATTGATCGAATCTTTGATTTGGTCGCACGCCGTTCGGGAACTAATCAAACAATCGCCCTCGTTCTGGCCGTTGTCTGAGACAAAAGAGCCGAAGCAATACTCGAGCCACCACTGCTTGGTGCGCACTGCCCGAGCAATATCGAAGTGAAAATCACTGGCCACGCGACTCTCGCTTATCTGTTCGCGACACAGTTGCACAAAACGACGTGTAGTATAAAAGCATCGCATGATCTTCTTTGACAACTCTTCATCTATCCAACTCGGCTTGGACTTTTTCTCACACAATTCTGATTCAATGGAGTGATCAATGTTTTGAGGGTTAGGTAGTGTGGTGGCTCGAAGGATTGAATGTCGACTTGCCTCTGCACGAACTTGTTTGAGGTAGAAACGACTCTCTGTAGTAAGATGGCACTGCTCTAGGTCGTCCTCATCATTTACCGGAAGACACTGACAAGGTTCAACTAAGCACTCATCAAGATCGATGCTACTTTCCAAATCGGTTACATGGTACATTTGAGCAAGTTTATACATAAAGCACTCCTCATTTCCTACTGTCTCGCAATATAAACAACTTTTGATCGAATATAAACTAAACTAATTAACTTTATTTAGTTATGTAATTAAACAAAAGAAACATCAACAAAAAAATAAAGATGTCAAATATATATTTTTATTATATATAGAATAATAATAAAACTTCAATAAAAAGTGGGCAATGGGAAATGGGGGAAGAGCCAAAGAGCATGAAAGATATAATCCAATTTGTAGTAAATCCTATCATAACCAAAGTGTACCACAGTTGCGTCGAATGTGGTGGCATGGAAATCAGGCTGAGTCACGAAACGGGCTGCCGAACCATTAGCGGATGGCATGGTCCAACGATGTCATCCGGACCACCTCGCACCCACTAACCCCGCACCATCGCCTCTCTCTTTCTCTCTCTCTCTCTCTCTCCCATCCCTCCCTCTTCTATTTTCCACACTGGGTCTAGCTTGGCAGATAATCAAACAATACACAAAAGAACTCGTTGCTAGACGTTCTGGGAGACCAGAATTAACAAAGCAAAACGGTGACCACAGATAAATCTTAATTAATTATATATACTCATAAGTCAAAGTAGCCTCTAAACTTCGAATCTCAAATGTCAAGTCAACCAAAATGCAGTACACTTATAGCCTAAATTAAAAGCCAACAGTTATAAGTTATAAGCTGTAGGCTTAATAATGAATTGAATATAAATAAATAAAAAGTTAACGTAGAAGCAAACTATTATACTATTGAGTAGCATATTTTTAGATTTGATTGAACTCACGCGTTAGATCAAAGTCAACATGAAACTAAGTCTACTCAACACAATGTATTGGTGTTAAGTGGAATGTCATGATGCACAAGTATTCAATTTAAAACCTGACGGATATTGGCATCAAGATGGAAAGAAGCACAGATCGTGGCAGAACTGACAAATGTGCCGGATAGAGAGAGAGAGAGAGAGAGAGAGAGAGAGAGAGAGAGAGAGAGAGAGAGAGAAACTTGGCCAGTGAAGGGATGACAGGACAGTGCAGTACCCTGGTTGACACTCGGGCCAACTAGTGCGAGGTGCAAGTGGCCAAGGAAGTCCGGCTCTTTGGAACCCGTGACATCATAACAAATAGCGCCAATCGTGCCATCAAATTAATTTAATTATTACCATTGAGAAATGCTTGGCATACTAAACCAGAGCTTGCCACCAGTGTTCTCCATCATCAAGCTATTGTTGTCTAGACGTATTAGAAAAGTGACTAAGATACTAAGAACAATTACCTATACTTATTTAGGTTATTGATGGATAAGGAGAAAAATTTACCACAATAACTCGTTCTGTTTGATTAATTCAAAAATTAAATTGAATGTCACTTGAGCTGTGATTGACATTTATGGTGAGCAACTATAAAACCAACCTGAACACAGGAGAATTACATGTCTTACTTTCAGTAGATAGTGCACACAATTTGGAAAAGGGCATTAAAGGTATTTTGGATAATTAAGTTCATCTCTGTCAAGTATAGACACAGCTCTAAAGTGCGTTATAACAAGACAACCTCGATCGTGCCGCACAAGAGGAAGTCCACCGAATCTCGTTCCAATCAATCATGTCAATATGTCCCTTGAGTCTTGTGCCTCGATACAATCTAAATTAAATTGGTTTCTGGTTGGAAAGTAGTCCAGGCTCACACTAGTAAATGAGTAAAACAAGTTTATCATAGCAATAAAGACGTATTGCGTAGCAATCCTGGTTTACCTTCCATGCACGCACTAGTATGCTAAAATAATTGACTAACGCTATTTTGTTAATTAAATTCCACTTGTAATCATATAAAAATCTATAATTGAGGATCGAATAATGTTTTCAATTTTCTTATTTAGCATAGATAAGAAACGAGCCTAGTTTGGACAGGACCTTTAGCCCTTTGCTGCTCGACCCGATAGGTAAGTTGAAAACATGAATTGTCAACTTCTGTCAACTACTCATGTCAACAACTGTTTGTAGGTGAATTGGCCATAATGAGTTTTGTCAACAAGAGAAAAAGTTCCGCGAGTTGCCGCAAGTCCTCGGCCCTCTCGCCCACTTTGACATCTCTTCAACCAACTGCATTGATAGCACCAGAAGACTATATTCACATATATCATTTCGATCCTAAAACAGAATCAAGAGAAATTTTGAGCAATCAAGCACCAAAAAGTAAGAGTAGTACGCTTAGCTCAAACAGGTCTCTGAGTAAAACAAGCTGTCAAACAAGGTTAACCTCTCACAGTGAAAAAGTGCTTACAAGACACACAGTGGAGTCAACAAGTCAAAATAGTCATGCCAAGATTTGTCCAAGAAGTCCGTCCAAGCCTAGATCTAAAAGTAGGTCTTGTGTTAAGACTAGGTCTAAAAGTTCTAAGGTAAAAACGAAAAGTCCGGTCAAACCAAGTTCGTTCAATATGCCAAGCAGGTCATGTAATAAGACAAGAAGCAGTGATAGTCATTGCACGTCTTCCACAATTCACCATAGGGAAAAAAGTCATCGAGAGAAAACTAGCCGACAAACTGTATCTTCTCACACAACCGATGTCAATCTAAACGATTGTGGCGAGTCGATGCGAGATGACATACTCGAAGTAGTGGAACAATTTTTGCGTAGACTCCCACAAACATACACACACCGCTGTGATAGGTTCTGTAAATGCAAGAGTTCGACAACACAAAGAAGCAGGAAGAGAAAGTGAATCGCGTGCTCTTAGCATCGCGAGTTCAGCTCAAATCAGTACTCATTTCAATCTCCATTCTTTAATAAACCATCAATTCTGTGAATAATTTTATTCTTTGGTAGATTTTTTTGTGTAAGTGGCTCATTGTTAAAATCATTCTTTTTACTTATAATTCGAAATCATCAATCAATTCAAGTTATTATGAAGAGCGTATTATATTGAGAAGTTGCAATAACTTTCTTTCAAAACTCCTTCACTTATTAAAAGGCGTTAGAACAAAGTTAAAATAAAATGAGCATGGTAACAAAGTTCCTAGTCTAAAGATGAGATACTATCGACCCACATAATAGCTGGTCAGTGGCAGGCCTAATTCAAGTGCCATCAGATGCCAGGCTTTGCGCTCAAGCTTGATAGCTCGAAAGAAATTAAAGCCCGATGACTGGATCGATGCTCGAGGTTCTGTCTCTCCCTTCTAAGCTAATGACAATTTGGTGAGAATAATCGAAGCGGAAACTTGTTCACAATCTTCTGTTCGTTTTGTTTTCAAAAAGCACTTAAATCAAAATATATAAAAATAAATTAAACTAAACAAATACTTAAGTTAGAACAAATGGTCATGCCAGTGCTTGCGCCAGCATATTAGTGAAAACACAAGACTTTATCAACCGCAAGTCATTTCACTTGAGTCTGCTTCTTTTCCCAACCAAAAAAGAAATTGTACAAACTTGACCTCATCACCATTACTATTTAGTGCACTCGTGCACCAAATTGTTACATTTTGATTATTGCTCATACTGAAACACATACCAACAAGAACCTTGTCAATGCAAATTACTGATGACTGAATCGCCACACCAATCAATTTGCCCAACTACCCAATAAGAAGTGAACTGGCGACATGTCATGTCTAGAATTTGTGGAATGTTCACAACTCAGATTGAGCTTTGTGAAGTAGAAGTAAAGTGTGGTGTGGGTGGGTGCGGGTGAATGTGCTAGCCTTTGCTCCGAGATGGTATCAATCATCGATGAATAAAGTCATTAATTAATACTTGCCAAAAACGCTCATTGTGAGAATAGCATCACTTATTGATCAAAGATAGGCAAAAATACATTTGCATGGCTGATTTAAATTCTATTGAACTTTACCGACATCAATCGACTGGGTTAGGCTGTGAGTGCAAACAATGGCAACAATAAAGCCACTAGCAGGGCAAAGCGAAGCAATAGCCATTAGTGTTCCACAAGCAATCATCCATCATAGCATCGATTGCTTAACAAACATTAATTAAAACTTTGTCATTAATTTAATTAAAAAATGTTATCTAATTTGATCATTTTTTGTTTGTAACAAGAAACTCGGACAATTTGTGTCTAATTAATCTAGAAACCGAACACCTTAAGATCTCATCTCTTACCTGGGTAAGAGATGCACTCGACTAGACTGCAGTCGTACTAAGCAAAGTTTGAAAAACTATCTTTAGATACAAGGTTATATACAGTATTACTAAAAAATAAACATTGCAAATATGTTACTGAGTAAATTAACTTCTAAACGAGCTTTAAATTCTTTAATAGTTGCGCAATTTTTAGTTTAATAATATGCAAATAAGTCTATAACATTAATTTTATATTATAAACCAGTTAAGTTAGGTTAGCATAAGCAAGCTTAGTGAGTGATTCTTTGCAAAAGGCTCATCACGTCATTCTACCATTAGTTGCAAGTGTGTGCCACGCGATGCAATGTCCTAATGGAAGGCAAAGCTATTTGACTATGGCCTTGGCGTAGAAACCAGTCCATTGGGCGTCTTCACTGACGATCATTTTCATGTCGTTGCGATCTATTCACCAAATCAATGGGCCATGTAAACGACGATTAAGACATTTGGCAAGTGCATTATATAAAGTTCCTTATCAACTTCACAAAAAATCATTCATTGCTTTTTCCTTGTTCATGTGACTAACAGTGAGCGCAAACAGGACAAGTTAAGCAGTTCACAATGCGAACAAATGGATTAAAACTGTTATATCGATTTCTGCTATTGATTCGAGGCGTAACTATAAATATACCGAGGATCGATTGCCAAATGTTGTATTGCCCCGTAAAGTTCGCGCCTCTTTAACCGCATCACTATAGCGTCGGAGTGTGTGAATATTTAAATTCACAGCTTAGCACTTTCCGTAATGGAAAGCGTCAGATGTG
>WURS02166203.1:0-21314 GCA_011762765.2 Rhinocypha anisoptera
CTCTCTCTCTCTCTCTCTCTCTCTCTCTCTCTCTCTCTCTCTCTCTCTCTCTCTCTCTCTCTCTCTCTCTCTCTTTCGACAACCGTCGCTGATGCAGTAGTGTGACGAAAGTTTTTAAATATCGTGTGCACTTTTTAAATATAAAATAAAATATATAGGCTATAATTCACGCCAGACAGATTGACAGACGAAGAGGGAGAGAGAGAGAGAGAGAGAGAGAGAGAGCGAAATGAAGTGATAGTCACGTAACGCTTTTTCAAGATGATATAGTGAAAATTTTTTGTTTTCGTCCTTCCAAGTATCTTTGTTCCTTGGGAGTATGAGAGTGTGTTAATGATCTATTATTAAGAAAAAGTGCATATAATAATGGAACAAAAGTGAAAAAAACGTGAGAGAGACAAATAAGTGTAGCGGAAATGTAGCTAAGAGAAGAAGTTAGAATAAAAAATTTAACCCGCTAAAAATCTTAAAAAGAATAGCGACCTCTATTGGTGAGAGATGTAAATTCAAGTTTTGTAACGCTATCTGTGAAAGAACTTAAAACCCGCATTGTTTTCAGCGGCTTGTGTTTTGTGTTTATGTCAAAAAAAAGTTGTCTGCTTTTAACTTTTCTTCTATTTTCTTGAATTTAAACT
Organism: Rhinocypha anisoptera; assembly: GCA_011762765.2. NCBI lineage: Eukaryota > Metazoa > Arthropoda > Insecta > Odonata > Chlorocyphidae > Rhinocypha > Rhinocypha anisoptera. Next base: position 636 of record WURS02166203.1, read on the forward strand.
TAAATAAAGACAGGTGTCTTTTTGACTTTCTTAAGTGATAACAAGAGGCTAAAGTTAGAAAGATGAACGCACCACCAGCATTCGAGTCATTCTTGCTCTTCAAGGGCGAGAAGAAGTAAGTGGTTTTTTCTGGTTTAGTTTTTTTATTGTTTCATGATTATTGATTAATATTTTAACTAATTAAATTTCTTTACCTTTCAAGAATCACGGTAGAGAAAGACACCAAGGTGCCCAATGCGGTGATTTTTACTGTCTCCAAGGAGGATCACACTCTCGGAAACATGATTCGCATGTATGATTTAACCACGACCTGAAGTGAAAGTGGTTTAATTTAAATTTAGTTTGTTCTCTATTTTTTTTAAGTTTAAATATTTTAAATTTTAGTTTTGTAAAAACAAGAGTTTAATATTGTACTAGATATTTATAACTTTGAATATATTATTACTTTAAAATTGTAAATGCAAGCTTAACCACTTTCATTTCAAAGAGTGTGTGTATTGATATTTTTTGGTTTTAAAAAACTGATTTTTTATTATATTTTTTTGTTTGTTTCTCCTCTCTCAAAGGCAACTGCTGAAAGATCCAAAAGTGTTGTTTGCCGGTTACAAAGTGCCACACCCACTGCAGCACGAGTTCATTCTTCGCATCCAAACCACTCCCGACTACACTCCACAAGAAGCACTGATGAACGCCATCAAGGATTTGATCAGTGAGATTGCACTGCTCGAGGAACGGTTCAGGGTAAGCTTACTTCTTTTGGCGCGCATCAACCAAAGATAACATATATATGGAATGGAATAGAAAAAACATTGATAAATTAAATCATCCTTAAAGAGTGATGCCAGAAATGACGAAAATTTTGTTTGAATTTGTATCAATTTGTATAGGAGTTCAAATATTCATTAAATTCCAATGGGAGTTGCTCTCCAAAGCGCTGCTCATGGCCATTGTTGCAATTTGGAGTGCAACTCCCATTAGAATTTAGCGAATTTGAACCCAATTTTGAACCCCTAGATTATGGATTATTATTTTGAGAGTTACATATTTTAATCTACACATTACGAGCTTTAGGACCATATAAGTTTTGTGAGAAATCACTGTATTTCTAGTGATACAAATTTAGGCGAAAAGTGGCATCACTCTTTATGATGATGATAAGTAGTTTATACTATTTATTTATAGTTATAATATCTTCAAACAAACATGTGTGTCGACAAAACTAACTTATACTTTTGTTCTTTTTTCTCGGTATCTTTCTGCTGATATTGGCACTTTTCAGGAAGCTATTCGTGAGCGCAGCGAAGGCTACGAGTAATAACATCTTTACTTCTCTCTCTCTCTCTCTCTCTCTCTCTCTCTCATCTTCTCTCTGCCTAATATATATCTTTGTATATTATCACATTTTTTCTATTATTTTTATTGTCATTAAATTTTGAATTTGTATATATAATCGTAAACATTATATTTTGAAATAACACAATGAATTGTTTTTTAATTAAAATTTTAGGTTTCAATAGTAGACTCTTTTGTTTAAAAATTAGTATATATAGTAGACAAATTCTTAACTATCTATGGAGTTCTACTTCTCAATAAACAAGAATCTTTTTTTGTTTTTTGCACAATAAATGTGATGATTGTGAGATATAAACTTCACACAAGGAAATGAAAGGCTAAAAACAAGTCAAGTAGAGGTTTAATTCAATCCAGAAGCAAATGCAAACAATAACAATTGCATTATGAATCAAAATTGAGATTAAAATTAAAATTAATCATTAATGAGATTAAAATTTAAGGCTCAAAGGAAAATTTTTCCTGGAAAAACCCATCCAATGTAAATACGATTTACATAGAAGATCTTGGAAAAAGTTTTTTCTCAAAAGCAAAAACCAAATAAGCAATTTTTCGGAATTAATTTTTCCTGAGAGCTCAAGTTAAATAAAGACTACAATTGTATTATATTTAATAATAATTAATTTAAATTTGATTTTGAGGCGTCAAAGCCTCACCATCGATACCATCGGTGGACTCGCTTGTCACTCGTTGGTTCCTCATCGTCGAATTCGAATGCCACCTCATTGTGACACACACACACACACCCACACACACAAGTGCACTTGTTCTATGTCATACTCTCACTTTTTATACAGTAATGAGTTAACAGCGGATTGATCGAAATAGCCACCACTTTGGCAGTGCAAACTTTCGAACAATCACGTGAACACTTTGCACTGCAACAGAAGGGGCTAATCCGTTGTTAACTCAACACTGTCTGTATATATTATAAATGTATATGTTGTTGTGTTCTCATCAATATAAATTCGTTCTCTTTCATACTATTTGGAGTCAGATACACCGACCGCCACATTGGTGACCCGAGACAAGGGATGAAGAAGAACGCCAACAAATGGAGCAACAGATCGAGGAAAGAATCTAATACTATTGACATGGATGTTTGGATGCTTAGTTTTCCATTTCTGCGAGCCCGCAGAAAAAACCAATCTTAAAAAAGATTCCGAAAACCGCTCACTCTAATAGTGCTTTTATGATAAAAAAATTTCGAAATTCTCCTATGTAAATGCATAAGATTAGTTGGTGGATTCGTTAGTTGACGATTCACTAGTTATCCACGGACTTTTGTGCTTGACTATATAGTCTTTTCAAGCGGATCTTGTTGTTCACGTTAAATAATTCCGCACATTGTGGACGAGTCCGGTCGCGAGCAATTCAAAACAGGATCTCATACGAAGAATTCTTTAAGAAAGAAGTTAACCTGTCAATGGTGAAAGTGTTTGGATGCAAGGTCTATCTTATCGAACCCAATCTAGAAACCAAGTTCTCGCCGAGAACTGAAGCATTTATCTTTCTTTGCTTAACTGAAGACCAACAAAGAAATATTCTACTGAGCCATCGTGATGCGTCAATAAGAAGGTCAAATGTGACGGAAATGAGTTTCCAGGAATTATTCAATCAGAACCCGAAGTTCAGAATGAAATGTAAGAATAACTCATGCAGTATGATGTCGTGAGCACTGATGGCGAAGATTAAGACGGTGAAGATATACTGCCGCGAAACGACAAGTACACCCCAGATTTCGAGTTAAGTGTGAGTGAAGAACTTGCCTCAATGTGTTGCGCAGATCCGAGCGTTTGAACAAAGGAATACCACCAGATTGATTTGCATTTCAAATTGTATGTAGCCGTACACCTCATTCCCACTTTTTCTCAAAAACGGTGTGTGTCCATGGCCAACGAGGTCTAGTCACTGATGGAGTATGACGTTTTCGAGTGGGTCGATAAACCTAACAATCACAAGATATTGTCTGCGAAGTGGCATTACGACTTAAAGCGCGACCCAACTGGCTACAATGAGAAGTTTAAGGCACGTCTGGTTGCCAAAAGGTTCGCTCAGAAGGAGGGAGTCGACTTTCACGAAACCCGAGCGCCAGTGGTCTCTGACGGTCACAGGCCGTGGTTACAATAATTTTTAATTTGTAATTATCTACTGGTTGTATTTTTTTAATTATTAATTAAAAATGCTATTGTAATTATAAAGTAAGAATTGTTATTTCTTATATATGTAGTAAAATTATGCCTCTAACTTTGATTTTTGATTTCGTTTTTTATTAAATTATTATTATAAAATAATTTGTCATGCCTAATTGTTATAAATTTGTATCAAATTAAAAATGCATTTTACATGCCTTGAATTCATTTCTTTGTTTATTTAAGTTTATTTTTGAATGACTGACAATGATACATATTGTATACTATTTTAAGCAGACTCACACATGTGCGCACACATACACCAACATAGACATTAATTTTGTTTTCAAATGAGTCTCTTTGTTTTTGTTGCCAATTTACTTTTTTTGTGTAAACCTTTAAAATCTATTGTTTTATTCTTTTGTGGCCTGCTGTTTTTTGTTTGTGTTTTTTTTGAATGATGATTTCCAAAATGGTGAGATTGATTTCATCTCACCATGGTCATGAAAGGATTGAGAGCATCTGATTAAGAGTGATTCTGCCCAAACAGGTTAGACATCTCTCCTAAGTGGCCTCATTGTGTGTGAGTGCTCTCTCTCTCATACCAAAAGGATTTGTTAAGCCGTTCATGTTCTTTTTTAATCTCTCCCTCACTCTCTCAAATCTAACCTCGAACTTGACCTTAATTCACTCTGGATTTTTTTGCTTTCTTTATAGTTTCTCTTTATTTTTTCTTTCCTATCTTTCTATCACCTTATTTCAATCTTTTTTTGTATTTATTCCTTTACCCTCTCTCTCTAGCCCGAAGCAGTGGTCTGTAGCATGTCTCGACGTGACTGATATGGTCATATGCACATTGGCACTATTTGGCTTGTCGAACAATTTGGCGTGAAACTTGACATATGTCAACACAACCACGAATAGACGATCAGGTTCCTTCCCGGTTTGGTGTTACTTTTTGGATTGTTTCAGAGAGAGAGAGAGAGAGAGAGAGAGAGAGAAGTGGAGAGAGAGGAGAGCGAGTGATAGAAAGATTGTATCACAAGTGTCAATGTTTGATCAAAATGCAACGATATGGCTCGAGTAACAGGAAATCTCTAATAGGGAGTCACTTTTGTTGTTTATCTTTCTTACTCTCTCTCTCTCTCTCTCTCTCTCTCTCTCTCTCTCTCTCTCTATTTCCCTCTCTTTTTCTCATATTTCCCTTTTATTATATTAATCGATCAATTCACATAAGTTTATCACCATTCGTTATATCATCACAACAAGAATAGAGTTCTTATAAATCTCTTATCAAAACAATAATATTAATATAAACATTCTAAATGTATTGTGTGTTTCATAATAATAAAAAAAACACGCAACTCAAGTTTTGTTTGGAACAAAACAAATCAAGATTTTGGATTGAAAAACACTTGTTTAAATAAAGTCTAGAGATACATAAATAACTAAATTCAAAACATTATGAAAACATGACAATGATAAAGATATTTGTATAAACTTAAAAATATCTATTTTTGGATTTGTTTCTCTCATACTTTTATCCTTCTTCTTTTTTTTGCATATGATCTGAATCTGTATCTTTTAGATCGATGTTTTATCCCAGACGATAGAGAGTCGATTTACAAGGCTAATGACTAATTTTAATACATACATCAAAGCATAAAAATTAAATATGATTATGAATCCCTTCATCATAATCTATATGAATGGAGATTACTAATCTCAAATTAGTGCATAAGTTAATATATAAACACGAATGCACTAGCGCATATTAACTAATGAAAAATCAATGCAAATTGCTCACATTTGCATGTCTGAGTGTTTAGCTACCTTGATTTGGAGAATAAGACAATTTGAGTACTCTGCTAAAATTATTTTTTGTCAAATAACAAAATTAATAAATAAACCTAGCCAAGTCAATTTGACCCTTAAATATAAATCAATTTTAAATTACTCAATTATAGACATTTTTTGTTATTGTAAAAAGCATTGTTTGGAAGTATTTCATAGATCTCTCTCTCTCTCTCTCTCTCTCTCTCTCACTCTGTCCTAAAAAATGACAAAATGACAATGGATATTTTGATTATTCTCATAATAATAGATTCTATTTTTAGTCTCTCTCTCTCTCTTCTTTCCATTTCCGAACTCAATTACAGGATGTTTTCATAATGAACTACTGTTTTCATGTATCAATTGCTGAAATAATGTAATCAGTGGACATATGATTTATGTGTTTATCTATGATTTAAATTTCTCTCTTTCTCTCACTACATTTAAAATTAATTTTGTAACTATCTTCTGTGAGCATAAACAAAGATACACATTCGTGTATATTTTATTAATGGTAAGCAACTTTATATTAAAAATTGACAATTTTTCATCGCTATCGGTGATTAATTGCCAATATCATTCTTGCAGTATTACTAATTTTTCAGAGAGAGGGGGAAGAAATTAAAAGTGAGATTGCAAATCTTAATGCATACACCAAAGAGACTTGATTTCACCTTGATTTGAATTGTAATTTATAATAATATTTCTATCGGAATGTTATTTTTGGGTTTCATACTTTTAATAAGAAATGTCTTCTGTACTTTTGGATAAAGCAGTTGTATCCCAGAAGAGAGTATAAATAAAAAAAATAGAAAAGAAAATCAGTTTTGCGCATGCGCTGCTCTTCTATTATGCCCGTTTTAATTGCTCTCCCGTGTGAAGTTCGATTTGTGTGCTTCTGGAGTTTTATGGTATAAAATTTTTCAGTAAAAACTTTATAATCAGAATATTGATTTTATTAAATTGATTGAATAATTGACACTATTTAGAAGAACATGAATCTAGGTTAATTGAAGTGATTTAGATTATTTGAAATATATTTATGAATTGATTTTGTTGTTACGGAAATTTTCGTTCATAAAAATAATTAAATTTCTCTCTCTCTCTCTCTCTCTCTCTCTCTCTCTCTCTCTCTCTCTCTCTCTCTCTCTCTCTTTAATTTAGGAAGCAGGAAATTTTGATTTTTTTGAAATTTCAACAATTTTGAGATTTTTATCACAAGTACTATTATTATTGTTGTATTTGTCTGATTATATACTCGGATGGTTTGTTTCTCTTTCATCTTCTCTCTATCCCTCTCTCTAACTTTCTAAAGAAAATATCTCTCAAATAAGAGAGAGAGAGAGAGAGGGGGAAAGAAAGAGAGAGAGAGAGAGAGAACTTGCAATTTGACGAGTCGAAAGGAGGTTAAAAATTTGTGTTGAACTCACTCGATTTGCTTAATTTCTAGTCTAGAATGATTTATTCTTTTCAGTGTATCATTGATGTCTCTCGTTGCGCGTCACACTCTCATTTGCATAAGACAGAGGGAGAGAGAGAGACAAGAGAGATTATAATTCCACATCCTTCAGTGACTCTTTTGTGTGTGTATTGTCGAGTTCAAAAACTTCACTTGACCACACATCAACACTAAACTCACTTGAAGTAGGCCACTGAACTCGATTTTTTTATTCTACCAAACGGATTCCCACTGTTCTTTTCTCTTATTTCTCTCCCTCTCTCTGTTCTTTTATCTAGGAATCTCTTCTTACTTCAACCAAACTCAACTTTGATAGTACTTTTGAAGAAGAGAAACTTCCCAAAATTCATCTATTTATGTATAATTATATTTATAAATACAAACTTTAAAGAAAGAATTTGAGATTTTGCAAAACATTTACTTGTTAAAAATTTGCAAAATCATGCCTTTGTAAAAAATAAATTCACGAAATCGTGACTTCTTTTTATGAGTGTTAAAAATATCAAATAATCAAACTTGATTAATTTTTCTTTATTATTACCTATCTATCTCATACAACAAATCAATTTTGATGTTGATTTTTTTATTAAATATATTGTATGATCTATTCTCTCTCTCTCCAACTAACTGTTTGATAAGGTGCAAAGGCCATTCAATTATTCCGTATTGTTGAATCTATTGAATATATCTCGATCGATAGCTACTAATAGCCAGTTTCGATAACCTTCTACTCGTGGTCATCGATATGGTTTTACCCTTTCTCTCTCTCTCTCTCTCTCTCTCTCTCTCACTCACTCACTCACTCACTCACTCAAACATCTACTAGTTTGAACGCTATCAACAGCAACAATCCTGTTCAGCTTGACTAGCCATTCTGTTTGTTCAGGATTGATCGTGTGACCGTCAAAGCGGATATCGAGCTTTTTCGTTTCTCATACTCTCTCTCTCTCTCTCTCTCTCTCTCTTCCTCCTTTTGTCTTTCAATCTTGTTTCTCACTCCTTCTCTCTCTCACTTTTTCAATCTCGTTTCTCTCTTTTTAGTGATTCTCTCTGTTTTTTTATTACCACAAAATTTCACTCAAAATACGTTTGGGTTTTTTTGATTAAATTTAAGCCTCCAAAAAGAGGGTCGTTTTAGAGCTTAATTATCGTTTTTCACTTCCTCTTTGCATCTCCCCTTCTATCTCTCTTCCCCCATCTCCATCTGATAACTTTTGTGGGTGGAACATGAGAGGGAGGTTGATTCTGCTGTCCTTGCTTCCCCTCTCTCTTCTCTCTCTCTCTCTCTCTCTCTCTCTCTCTCTCTCCCAGACTCTCGCAATCGACTCTTGAGGGAATCACCGTGATGCCCACTTTGAGTGGTGTCAGTACCGAATGTGGCTGCACCATCTGCACCCACCACACAACGTTCAAGTATCTCTCTCTTTCTCTCTATTTCTCCATTTCACTGTCTAGTTTGTTTGCCCAGTGTGACAGTCGTCTGTTTGCCATCGCAACATACCAACACATACACACACACACTCTTCCCCCCTCTCTCACTCATTTGGACGCGTTGGTTGGTTCAAACCAGGGTACCAGTTGCGCTTGTCACCAGACTAGACTAGCGGAAAGCGCCAAGTAGGCATCTTTATGTCACCAATGTCGCCATCGATTCACGGTCAGCACGCATAAGTTGTTGATATCTATCAAGCGAAATCTCATTTTTTTTCTCAATCTCACTGGTAAGTTTGCGTGCCAGTTTTCTTAATCTCTCTCTCCCTCTCTCCTCCTATTTTCCTTCCACTTTTTGTCCTCCTCTTTTGTTGGTATTTTAATATACGTTTCTGGTTGCTTGATCTTGTGTTTGTGAAAAGTTGACTGGTAGATTGCACAATACCCTGCTCGCCCTACTATTGCCCAGTCGAACTCTCTCCATCTCTTTCTCTCCCTCTTTCTACCTTATCTGCGATTGACGCTTTCTCAGGTCAGCTGGCAGTACCGTTCACACAAACTGGTGGTTCGGTCGGTTGGTGTGAATCTCGTGTGGCCGTGAGTGTTGTCCGACCTGGCTGGACTCGATTGGCCGTCTCGTCTTCTGTGTCGGTCGGTTTGTCGGTCGGTCGGCCGGTGTTGAGTGTGTGTGTTGTGTGCTCCACTTAGCAGGTCTCGCGCGGTTAGGCACTGGAGTGAAACCACTGCTTGCACCGAATTTCGATGCTTGTGTATTAGTAGCTTTGTGGATGCGTCGCTGAGAGGTCTTCAGTTGAGTCGAGGCCTCGTTTTTTTTCTTCATCATATTCAATCGTTGTCTGTTGTCAGTTGTGTCTTCTTGGTGACAATGCGATTCTCCGTGGTGATGATGTGGTCGGTGTTCACCACCTTCTTCATCATCTACCTGATGGCGATCAAGATGGTGCGCGGGCAATATGTCAACAACGCACGTGCCCTCGACCTCTCACCTCGCTCCAAGTTGGTCGACTTCAACTACCATTCCTACGACAAAGTCGAGCTTCTTCTCAGGCGATTCGCAGAGTTATATCCTCATCTTAGTCAACTCTACAGCATTGGCAAATCAGTAGAAGGTATAAACCAGATTCTTATGGTGTAAGCGACTTATTTGTTGTGTTACCAGGAAGGGATATTTGGGTGCTGTTGGTTACTAAAAACCCGAGCGACGAGCCAATTCTCAAACCCAACGTGAAGTATGTAGCCAACATGCACGGCAACGAGGTGAGTTTGGTGTGACAGTGATTGCTCGACCTTGATTTGATTGATCCACTGTGATTGATATGTCGCCTGCAGGCTGTCGGTCGCGAGTTGCTTTTGCACCTAATCGAATATCTACTAACCAACTACGAAACGGACTCGTTTGTGCGCCACCTATTGGACAATACTCGCATTCACCTGGTGCCCACCATGAATCCAGATGGCTTTGAGGGCTCGATTGAGGGCCAGTGCATGGGTGGCACGGGTCGTTTTAATGTGCGCGGCATCGACCTCAACCGCAACTTCCCGGATCAGTTTACGGCACGCACCGAGCGCGAACAGGAGGAAGTGACCGCCATCCGGAACTGGCTCACTCGAATTCCTTTTGTTCTCTCTGCAAACCTGCACGGTGGCGCCCTCGTAGCCAGCTATCCGTATGACAACACGCCCACTAACAGTGAGTACTTCATTTGATTCACTTTTTCGATGCAATACTAGCTTTATACTTCTTTGCAGTGTTGTCACGGTGGAAGCTCAGTTCAGAGCCCTCAATCAGTCCAGACCACGATGTGTTCAAACATCTGGCCGAGGTGTACTCGTTCAATCATCTGACAATGCACCAGGGCAAGCCGTGCAACGATGGCTCGCTTGAAGGTTTCGTGAACGGCACTACCAATGGTGCCAAGTGGTACCCACTGGCTGGTGAGCAAAGTGTTATGCTTCCTTCATTACGTTGAGTGTAATAATGTATAATGGCGCTCACCAGGTGGCATGCAAGACTACAACTACGTGTATGGCTCGTGCATGGAGATCACTTTGGAGCTATCGTGCTGCAAGTATCCGCACCGTTCCGAGCTTCCTGAATTTTGGCAACAGAACAAGAATGCACTACTTGCTTATCTCAATGAAGTGCACCGTGGAGTGCGGGGAGTGATTACCGATACCAGTGGAGCTTCTGTGCCAAGTGCCATTCTCAAGATCAAAAGTCGTAAAATTCCGTTCCGTGGGTCGAGTCGCGGCGAGTTTTGGCGAATTCTCTTGCCCGGCAGCTACATTCTTGAGGTACAAGCCGAGGGTTATCACCCGTACGAAAAATCGTTTGAAGTGAAAGACGGTCAAATCACTTATCTCACTGTAGAACTAACGCCACAAGCTGCCAAGGTAGGTTGCGTGTCCCTCCTTTAACCCTTGCCCACTAACCCAATGGAACGTTTTGGGGGTGTGTGTCTGTGTGAAGGTGGTCAGTGTGACTCGCTCAACACGAGTCCCACCGACGACAACGGCACAGGTGAGCACGGACCGACCAGCGGCACGGACAGTCCTCGATCGGCGAGGATGGTCGCGGTCGAGCCATCACCACCCTCGGTGTCCTTCCTTGCATGTCATCGCTCTCACGACTCTACTTCTTGCGGCACGACTCTTCTGAGTCCAATTAGAGTCAATTAGGCCGAATAGTGCCCGCCCGAGGCTCTGACCCTAACACATTTCGCACGCAGCTCTCCTCCACGCTCGAGCAGCCGGTGCTGGCTTCCTCGCACCAGACCCGGCACACCGTCTACCACGCGCCACAACAGCAACCTCCCACCAAGCAGCTCAGTGCCACAAGTCAAGCCATCTGGCAATCACCACAATCCTGGGCCCAGGCACAACCCACGGGTTACGACCAGTACAATCGACCGGTGTTCACACGTCTCATGAACCAGTTCTCCAATCGATTCCAGTCATGGGTACATCAGCCCAAGTGGGGCTAACTTAAACCCGTTTTTATCACCTCTATTTGTGTATCTCATCTACACACACTTTAATCTCACTTGTTGCATATACCTTGTTGCTTCTCAATCTCAATCTCTATCTCTTGCTTTAACTTATTACATTATTATATATATTATTAAGATTATATTTGAAATGCATGAAAATTTTGTGAATCATGTTGGCAGTGACGCGATTTGTCTCAGTGCAATTCTATCGTAGCTATCTTTGGGGACAGTGGCGAGTGGTGTGTGTGGTAATCATATTTAATACACGCCATATTCATAAACGCACTAACCGGAGCTGAGTTGGAGAGTGAGTGCGTACACGACTCGATTAACATGTAGGTTAGTCGAGTCACTTTGCGAGGAGGTGGTTTCATGAAGGGAGGGGGGACAATCTGTAGTATAATTTATTTATTCAAGCCACGCAAGCTCGATCAAAAGACGCCATCATTAGACTGCACCGAGGGAAAAGTACACTCCAATCGCGTTGGCAATCCAACTCACTTCCACTCGTGACACTTGGTTTGGTGATTCTCGTGCTCTGGTTGACGGGTCTCACTATAACGATGATCATGAAGACGATCATATAATGAAGGTGATTGAGAGTGAATTTGAATTTAATTCTTGCTACAATTTGATTCGTGATACTATCTCTTTCTTTCTATCACTCTTTATATTTGCATTTCTACTCTCTCCTTCTCACCATTGTGAATAGTTTGTAGTATTGTCAATGGCACTTCTAAGTGAAACGTGGTGTGAAATGTGGCGGCAAAACGCGATCGCTGGCTTGGGTAATTGGATGTGGCAATCGCACTGTGCCGCACGTATGTATTGTTTCTCTCTCTCTCCCCTTCTATCCTTAGAGCGGAACTGCCGAGGTAGAACTTGTCGTCTGGAGTGGAGTGTCTAGTGAACTGGATCCAAATTGTTGGCGGTGTGCATGTGCTCTCGATCTACGGTGTGCCTCACGATCAATGCTCACTCTTTGTCTCATTTCGCCTCGTTAGCTCCTTCAGGAGAAAGTAAAATTGTGTTCGGTGTGTCGTATCTCTCTCTCTCTCTCTCTCTCTCTCTCTCTCTCTCTCTCTCTCTCTCTCTCTTCATTTCTGATGAAACGTGAGCACACATTGTCGCGTCGTTCGATGCTCGTTAGAAGGGCAAGCGCGGCTGCTTCTGTGCACTTCATTTACGCCAATGACTCGCAATGATCTCGATGAGTGTGTTTATGTGTGTCCGGGTGTTTGATTGAAGTGTTGAGCACACACACTCACACTGCCTGAATGATATAAATGAGTGAGATTGGGCGCAGATCGTTAGGGGATGATGACCACCGCGAGAATGTGATCGTAATTGGTCGATCAAAGTCAGTGGTCAGGATTGTTGCTATAGCTAATGTGTCTCACTTGTTCGGTGTGGCACCATCAGAGTGGACAGTTGAGACACAATGCCCAATGCAATAGTTGAGGTTACCGACAGACAATGCAAGCTCGTGAGCCTTCTCTCTCTCTCTCTCTCTCTCTCTCTCTCTCTCTCTCTCTCTCTCTGGTCAGGCTCCGGTGGCCGGAATGTGCCATGCGAGAGTGGAAGGCGCGTGTGCGGTCAGCATTGCGTGAGTGCCAGTGCCAGATCTACGGGTGGCTGGCTCTCGTCGGTGGCCACTCCGCCTGTCACGGGTCATGTGCACCACTCTCTGCCGCCATCGACTCACCGTTGGCGCCATTTGATAATCAAATGCAGGTGAAACAGGCAACAGTGATCTGGTAGAGCAGACCGACAGTGTCCACTTGGCAATCAACCCAGGGCAGCGCAACGTCCACTCTTCTATGTTTGAGCTCGAGGAGCTAGTGGGCGCGATGAGCCCGATCCACTGTTACCCGTCGGCCCCTCGGCTCTAGTCGCGACCGACCATGCCCATATCACCACTCGATTTTATTCTGCTTCAATTCGGTTCGCCGGGTTACTACCAGGTTTTCCTGGGTTTTCTCCTGTGCTGTCTTCAGCTACCGATTGTATTCACCGAGTACCTCTTTAGGTACTACAGCTATGAACCTCCGCACCGGTGCCAACTGTCCGCCCATCATCTTCGTCAGTTTGCCAACTGGCGACGCGAGGTATCACTTCACAAGAATGAGTGGTACCCAGTGGTGGTGAAGCGTACAGGTCTACTCACCACCACACCTACCTTTGACCAGCTACTCTTGTGGGGTGGCTCTTCCTCGCCATCCAACCTATCCTCTAGTCACGTGCAGTTTGACCAGTGCAATATTTACCTAGACCCTGTGCATCACTGGAAGGGCACCCAGTCATGTTCCAATGGATGGGAATTCTGGGCTCCACAGCACCAACAAACTTTGGTCACCGAGTTTGGTTTGGTGTGCGAGAACAAGTCTCAACTGAATGTCCTGAAGCACGCACTGGCAGTGGCCGCGCTTCTCGGTGCCGTACTCTTTGGCTTTCTGGCAGACCGATGGGGCCGTTCTCGAATGCTCAACTTCACACTCTATCTGTTCGTTGCCTCATCCCTCTCAGCCTACTTTGCCTTTGACTTTCTCCAGTTCTCAGCTTTCTACACCTTGCAAGTTTTCTTCATAAACGTAAGTCCAATTTTTTATTATCTTCGTGCTTGACTTTGCTAATACATGTAATCTCACAAATTAGCACATACTATTGTCTTGCATTCGTCGACTTATTTTGAGCTGAATACTTGTAGTTACCAATATACACTTGTGTGTGGCAGCCAATTTGCAAAACCTGTCATTTTTGCTGGTAAAAATGACGAGCAATTTAGCTGAGGAATGCTTGTCATATATGTTAGAGAAAAACCTATCACTTTCAGACAAAAACAATTTTGATTTCATAACTTTAAAGCAATTAGAAAAACTAGTTTTATAAAGTTATCTAGAAAGGCCTAATATTGTTTTCCGTTTTCCGTGAAAACCATAATGAAAAAAATTAGCTAATTGACTTGCCATGATTGGTGCACTCACGATACTTCCTTACAGGGCTTGCAGATTGTAGCGTTCGTTTTGTTATTGGAAATTCTACCTACCCCGTTTCAACTGCAAGCAGCCTTGTTGTGGTGGGTGTGTCGAACGGTGACCGCTCTGTTAGTGCCATTACTGGTCAGTGCGGTCACAGATTGGCGTTACATGCAACTCTCGATCGCGGTGCCGAGCTTTGCCTTCTTCACTTACATCTTCGTGATTCCAAGCTCTCCACTATGGCTCACTGTGGTGCGCCACAATCTTCCTTCCGCTGCACGAACCCTGGCTCACTTTGGCAAGTTTAACGGCAAAGTGCTCTCGGCCAACCAACTCAACCAACACCTACAGAATCTCTACACTTCCACTCTGAGTCTGGTGTGTCATGTGCCAGGCGATGGATCATCGTCACCACATCACCCGCACCAGCCATTTTATCTACCAGCACGTCTCTCCAAGCCGGGTCCCATTCTACGGTGGTTTTTGCTCACACATTTCTATCTGTTCTACGTGGTCACTGTTCTCAACTCCGAGCTTGTCGATAAGCAAGCGTTGATTTTGAATCAAAACCAACAGCTTAACGCACTCTACAATGGTCTACTCGATCTGGGCATCATTATTCTCGCTTATCATCTGGCAGTGTGGTAAGTGCCAGCCAGTCAATTGTTGGAGTGTGTCTGGAGATTGATTCATGATGGCGCTTCACTTGTGGCAGGCTCGGTGGTCGCGCAGTGCAAGCACTTCTCTTTATTCTCACTGGTTCACTCATCGTGACATCATTGGTACTCAAGGAGTATCTTCTGGTGGATCTTGAAGAACGTCGTATGGGCTGTCGTAGTGGCTCAGCCACGTCCACGCTCACCTCGAAACGCTATCCGAGCTATCAGGACCTAAAGACCTACTCGAAGAGTCGCTCGGCTAGTGTGTACAACGTGTATGCCGTATCACCCAGCAACGAAGTGCACAATGGCACCATGACACTGATGCGAACCGTGCCCAAGATGGCTCATTTCAACGAGGGACTCAATGTGATGAGCCTTTCGCGAGCTCAACAACACTCGATGTCCAGTGACAAATCGAGGGAAACAGATAAGTCCTCGTTGTCGATGTCGTCGAGGCACAACAGTGTCCACCAAAACACGGTGGAAGCCTCATTGCTCGAGATTTCGCCTTCCACCTCGTTCACGGCGAGCCAGAGTCTGCAACGGCCGAGCTATGTGTCGTACCAAAACGGCACTCTCGACCAGGACTTTAACTTCTTCGCAGCATCTGAGTTGAACAACGAGTTTACCGTAGAAGCAATAGATTCCTCACTAGACCGTGCCGCTCACCTCTACCAACCCACTCCAAATGGCACCACTATCACAAGCGAACACCTTTACCAAGATAATGTAGCTTTCGAGATGGACAACTCGGGAATGACTATCTACAAAACAATACAAGTCTAATATCAATATTTTTTACTTTTTAACCTAAAGAGCAATGTTTTATTTGCGAAAATTTATATTTTTGTTATGATGTTAAGATGTAAATATTTTGTACAAAGATTATTGATTTGTGTTCTAAAGATTAAATGGCGATATGTTTGAGGCCGATTTATATGCTGTCTCCTTCCACGCATACTACAGAGTAAGAGTTAAAATCTATCTAGTTGTTTAAAAACCAAAAACCATAATAGTGTTAATGGAAAATACGTAATATATGAACGAATTCGTCAATCATTGCTTGATTTGGGATGCAATCAAATCCACAGGCAAATTCAAGTTTAGATCAATTACTTCAAAGCCTACTTCAAGAATGAAACTTTCAGAACTGGTCGATCTGGTATTCCCCCTTCTACTAATTTACTGTAATATAAGTTAAAATAGGGCTCTCAGCAAAACCCAAACAAAAATCGAATTGGAAGGAAAACTGCACTTTCAGACCAATTATGAAGTTGCTTTCGTAGATAAGTGCAGTTTTTACGGCGATTGGGTTTTGCTGAGAGCCATAGTTAAAATAATTTCAACACGCTTCCCATTTTCTCAATCCAGAGAATGTTCAAGTGAGTGACTCATTGACCAGATATAGTTCAATTGTTCCTAGTGGTATCATTACATTCAGTAGAAAGCGTGTAATATTCGAGATAATTAAAACTCAAACTGAGGAAATTAGTCAAACTCTTCAACACTTAACCGAATCTCAAGAAGAGACTCGTCAAATTTTACTAGGTGGCACCAATCAGATGTGGAATGCAATGCAAAGCATTGCGGCATCTTTAAGCTTTAAGCCAGAATGGTCTTGTCTCCAAGGCAGTTTTTATGGCGAAAAGACACAATCTCGGAAAACAAGAATTTATTTTTAGTTTTTAGTTTCATTAATCCTTTCGATCCCAAAGATTATCAGTAAAAGATAAGCTTTATATTGCTAATTGAATGAGCGGGACACATACGTTCCGATAGCGCTTTCTGGAGTTAAGTTACAACTTTATTCAGGGAAATAAGAAATAATTTTTAGAAGATGGATGGGGTTCAAAAAGGGATCCCTTAAGGTTTTCCAAAATTGAGAGACTTATGAAGAAGGCGATGTGATTTGGATTCGACTCGTCTTATTTACCAAGTATTATCTTGTCTCTTGCTCGAATCTGGTATTTCGTCATTATAATAGCGGAGCGTGATTTGTCACACATCCGCCAGATTTTTAGAGGACAACCTACAAGCAAATATATTTGAAAGACTTGAGTAAGGCTTACAAATATTTTTGGAAGATGTTCGAACATGTTTCATAATTTCACATTTCAACCGTCAGATGGCAGACACGACTCAAGATTAAATTTAAGAGAAGTGAACAAGAAAACCTAACGGCATCGCGATGCAGAGAGAATGCAATTGAATTGAATCTAGTTAATAAGGTTATTTAGATTAAAGTTTAATTTAAACGGTGAAAGTTTCAACGTATTGTAGTGAAATTGGACTATATTCAAGTTGTTTAAATTATAGGTCTAAACTTAACCAGAATTTTTGTATGGGAACTTTTTTATACACTGGTTTGTGTTGCGGCCACATTCAAGACCAGTAACACAAATCAGTGTATGAGAAAGTTCTTGAACAAAAATGCTGGTTAATTTTAGAGTCAAATTTAAATCTTCTCACCAAAATCATCAATCTCATTAAATTAAACCAATTTGGGAACAATATATTTGTTACCATTTTTAGAGAATATTAATCAAAAATAAAAAATCAAAATAAATATAACACTATAAGGAACTTTTTCAACTTTTAAATAAAATGAAATAATGACAACGAAAAAATATTTTTGGTAAATTCTATTGATACTTTATAGATGTCGCTGTTAAATTGTCACATTTTCTCCAGATATCTGAAAGTTAAGATTATACTTAAATCATCGTCGTTCTAGTAGGCAACTCAAACCAATAATAAACTAGTCTTACCGTTGATAGCTAAGCTTAACATCAATAAATCATAACTAGATTAATCTATTTATAATTAAAGCACATCAAATCCGCACACATAGCATGATGATTCAACTCTTTTAATCAGTATCTCAGCATGTGTACTATATAAATATATATATTTTTTAGTATGTGTTAGCTATGTTGATTCAAATGGAGGTGAAAATCCGATGAGATCTAAAATAGGATCTAAAACTTAATGCGAAATCAATGTTCCTATGGAAAGTGAAGAGTAGTAGATTAAATCACTTTTGATTTAAGAAGTTCGCAACCGAATTGAATGAGACAAGCCTCCCTTCTCTCTCTCTCTCTCTCTCTCTCTCTCTCTCTCTCTCTCCCTCTTTAACTCTGTTTGGGTTAGTTCAAATCATTAGAGTGGGTGCCACCACGACTCGAATACCACGCACAATCGTGGCTAATCAATTGTTGATTTATCATTATCCGGTGAGCATCACTAATTGCGGACGAAAGAAAGAGAGAGAGAGAGAGAGAGAGAGAGAAGAGGGAGAATAATAGAGAGAAAATGAGAGATTGAGTAGTGAGGGAGTGAAGTAAATTAAAAACTGGGGGAAATAAGAGGAGAGAGAGAGTACGAAAGTGAAAATATGAGAATGAAGGAAAGAATGGGAAGAAGAAGAAGAAGAATAGGAAAGTAATAGTTAAAGTAGAAGAATGAAAAAGAGAATTAGACAGTGAGTGAGAGAGAGAGAGAGAAAGAAGTAGAAGATGCGGATGGAGTGAAGTGCGAGCGTGTCTAAGTGCGACTAGAGTAGCTCGACTCGACTGCAGTGCCAGTCTCGTTAGCAAGCAATTAGAGCGATGATGGATGGACAGATAAACCATGCATCCATCCATCTGCCATCCTCTTCAAGTGTATGGTGTGTGTATATACCGAGTGTGCCTGTTGCTTCAAGCAAGAAGACCAAGGGGAAAAGATGTAAACAGATGTAAAAAGAGGTATCACCTGGGTGGCATGGTGATCACTTCAGATGACACTTTGTTAATTTGAAAGATGCGTGCTTCCCCCCCTTTTCTTTCTCTCTCTCTCTCTCTCTCTCTGTTATATTTTGTACAAACTCTTTTGTATAGCAGAGTAGAGTAAAAGAAGACAAAAATAACTCTAAATAATGAATTTTAATATATATTTGCAATTATATTATATTTTTCTTAAAATTAAAAATTTAATTGTAAAGTTACGTAAATTGCCTTTTAATATAATCCGAAAAATTTAAGAAATTAAGGAGGGATAACCCAACAAGATAGATTTATATTTTGCACAAATGTTTTAAAAGTTGTAAAACTGTTGCACATATAATTGCTAAATATTCTAAAGTCATTAAATTAATATTTTTCCCCATAAAATTGACGTTTTAATATCAATTCACAAAAATTAAATAAAATTGATAATATATTTTCGTGTGACAGAGTAAGAGAAAGGTACAGACATAGTGGCACATAGAGATTTTGTGTGTGAGTGTGAGATAAGTATATTGAATAAAAAATAAGAAAGTGAAAAAAACAAAAATTGATAAAATGTGTAAATTAGAGCAATGATGAATTGAACAGATAGATCCACCATTCATTCATCATTCGTTCAGTGATAAAGTGATGTGATGTCACAAACACACATAGTGTGTGTGTGTGTGTGTGTGTCGCTCCAAGCAAGAAGAGTACAGGAAAAGAGATGTATCTAACAGATAGAAGTATCACCTGGATGTGATTGAGATCAGTTCCGATCACACCTCGTTCATTATCTCACTCACTCTAATTTATGCTTTTACGGTGTTTGTTGGTTTTTGAGCAAACTGTATCAACCAACAAGAGAGAGAGAGAGAGAGAGAGAGAGAGAGAGAGAGAGAGAGAGAGAGAGAGGAAGTACTCCAACAAAAATTTTGCAACACCAAGTGGATTAACAACAGGATATGGTTCCACTTGAGTTAAGTTCCGTGCTGACACATTCAATGTATGCGACCTCTTTCTTATCAATATATATATCGAATGTGTCACATCGAATCAATCAAAACGTAACGGCAAAACAAGACTCATCTTCCCGTTTTTACTATTTATAAAACACACTGCAAAACACACACACACACACACAAAACATGATAATTATAATTCTGTAAAACTAATTAGATTGCAAAGGAGAGAGTAAAAGTAAAAGTTAAATAGAAATGATGAAAGGCGGAGATTCTGAGAGAATTCTCACATGTATATCTCATTAGAACGACATTCTTGTTATCAACGAGCAATAACTTTCAAGAATTGGTGCAGTGAAAGAGAGAGAGAGAGAGAGAGAGAGAGAGAGAGAGGAGAGAGAGTGCTGTCAAACAACATAAATCAAAGCAAAGCAATTAGAATGCAACTAAAAAAAGTTTAGTTCCCTTGAACTGATACCGGAACGCAGCTCCACTTCTTTCTTTCTCTCTCTCTCTCTAACTTTCCAGTAAAGTTTGATATAATTAGTCAAGCCGTGGATGGCCATATTAGGCCACCTTCACTGCCCTCAAAGTAACCTGAGAGTCAAAATAACAAAACCTAAATGTCAGGAACTTCTCCGAGAATTCTCTTTGAATAATAATCATAATAAAACTGAAAACAAAATCATAAACTAGACGCTCAAATTCTGCATCCGACAGACATCTTTTGTTAGTCTCACTCTCTCTCTCTCTCTTGTTCTCGACATCACTATTCATCATCATATAGACGTTTGTTGTTGTTTAGTTTATGTTGTTGTAGAATGCTTATGTGTGTGTTCACATATTTGTGATCGCTGTTGAATACCAATTTGCATCCAAATTACCGTGTATATGAGATATGACGATGATGATGACGGACAAAGTAAACTTTGTGCGAGTAAGCAATTTTGCTCATTTTAGGAGGCATAGGTGCTTGGCACACCTTATTCGCTCTCTCTCTCTCTCTCTCTCTCTCTCTCTCTCTCTCTCTCTCTCTCTCTCTCTCTCTACTTAATCTCGATATATATATGTCGGGGTGTGGGTGTGTGTGTGTGACATTGACAACGTAGAAAGGT
>WURS02166311.1:0-21307 GCA_011762765.2 Rhinocypha anisoptera
ATATTCACTCATAAGCCCCTGCGCATGGCAAGAGGTGGGTGGGTGGATCGGGTGGCCGAAGATCATGGCCCACCCGAGGCGGTGGTTTCTCCCTGCGGGAGGATAGTCCGCTTTTCCGAAGCAGGAAATGTTGCATGCAGGCGAAAGAGGTGGGTATCATTAAGGAAGATTTACGAGCGACGATCCATATCACTTGGATCCCGCGGGCGAATCCAGTTGTCATGGAGTTTTTCACTAACCTCTCTGCTACTTTTACTCTTCGAAAAGATTGGATCTGAAGGGCGCTCTTTTTTTTTGCCGACGGTGTCGGGGAAGGGAAAAAACGAGGGCAAATGATCACAGACTCCCCATAGCATGTGTCCTTGGAATTAGTTTCGTTTATGGATCACCAACTACAAATTTGCGGTTTCGCTTTGTTTTCGCAGGGAGGAATTGACTTTTAGCGATATCTTATCACGAAAAACAAAAAAATCTCAAAATCCTTATCGCTAAACTTTTCTGGGAATGTTAAGACTTCTCAACTGTTTCAGATGAACGTAACGTGGGTAGTTTGAACAGCGATAGATAACGTCCTCCAGATAATTCAGTGATCATTTAAATTTATTTTACTCTCTGTAATTCTGCACCAATGTTTTCTCGTCTTCTAAGTAAGAGCCACCAAAGGAAAATGGCTTTCACAATCGCTACCAAAGAGTATTTTTTGTCGTACGGGTGGGTCGCAGAATTAACGAGTTAGCGTGAAAAGGCATATAGAAAATTTGAAAGTTTTTACTTCCTTCCGACTTGAATTTTTCTGACAGCTTTGCTCTTTTTTTTATGAAGATGTCTTTCACAGTTACAAATGCAAAATTACGCTAATTCAATCGATGAGACCGGTAATTATCTATAGAAAATTATCGCTTGGAGTGGAGCTGAATAAGGACGTCTTCACAATTAACAGGGAAGTCTGTGCACAGTTTCACACAGAATGGTGTCAGCCATAATTAGTAAATCCAACTTATGAAAGAAAAAGGCATCATACGATAGATTTCCGGCGAATAAATCCCTAGGTACTCCGGTTTCTGAACACCTTCACTTGACAGGTCTCTCCGAAAGAGAATATTTCCAAATATATTGACAAGAAATTTCATGGTAAATTTTCTTCTTTATTTTATTGTTACATACGCGATGAAATTTCTTTATTTGGTCTAAATTCCGAATCGCCTTTCGTGTGCTGTTTTTGAAGCAGAAACTCTTTAACAAGGAGGATTTTAACTCTGCAAAAGTAATCCGTTGAAGCAGTAGGAAGCAAATTTCTTATGGCACAAAAGGTGGGGTCTGTCTTTCGATTTGTAAGAATTGATATTTTCCGTATTATTTATATCCCATTTTGTCATTTTTGTGAGAGCAATTCTTTCCTTTAATCATTATGTAAGTCTCTAACAATGAAATTGCAAGGAGTTAAATTGCATACATATGTCCACGCTTGATGATTTTAAAATTCAACTTAGTCTTGTTTCGGAAAAATTTTAATGGGCTAAAGGTTACCTTTTTAATTATATCAGAAGTAAATGTTTCGGAAATTTTGGAATCTAATCTAAATTTCAAGTGCCGGCCTGTTTTGTCGAGAGGATAATGTTCACGCCAGCTAACCCTAAGGTCGCGGAGTCGAATCCCGCCCCGGGCATGGATGTTGTGTTGGTCCACGACTAATTTTCCTCAATGTTTGACATCAGGTAGGAGAGATCGCCGTTAGTTTAACTATTTGACACATATTTTTAGAGGCTCTTAAGAGCCTAAACTTCCTCCTACCCTTCCATTCCCATCATTGTATACCCTTACTTCCGGTCTGAAGAGCCTAATAGCTAAACCAGACTTGAAATAACAAAAAAATGGAACACTGTTCAAGTTCAAGGTGTTTATTTTTCCGTGTCAAGAAGGCAATAAATAGATAGAAAATAAATGATAATAAATAGACAGAATAACTATACCACGGAACCCGGCTTTTTTAGGATTTCTCCTCTTCGGGGTGTCCACGGGATTCTTTCCATTCAGATATATCAGATACTATCTGACAAATAATGACAGTATAATAAGGTTGGAAGCTGGAAGTTGGTGGTTAAACAATCAATTGATTGCAATTGGAGATACATCAAACAAATTCTACGCCAAGTGTAAGAACCATGGGCATACGGCTGTAAATATTGGTGCTCAAAACCAATTAACAATGTAACCCCAGGATAGTAGAAAAAAGCTTAAAAGAAAAGATTTAAACTTCAGGTAAACATTAATTTGTATAAGAAAATTCAGCGACAATACCACAATGCTAAACTTCTTACAAAGGACTATTATTTTTAGCTGTGCTTTCCTTGGAAACATAAATGTAACGCAGCTGATGCAGCTAAGAAGGAGCGTTATCTGTGGGGAAATACATCGGTTTCGTCTTGGACACCATTTCTTAATCACGCGCGTTGCTGCGTTTATCCGAGGTGTGTCTTCGTCAGATGCCCGTTCTGGGAGTGGACAGGAAACAATCTGGACATCCACGATATGTGAATTTCACAAACATCAGTACTAAAAGTAGAGGGAGAATTATTTTTCAATAAAAATCTTTGTAATTTGGGTTTTTGGGATTATTTAAACCGAGGTACATAAAGTGTATAGTTTACTTTTCTACACTTGATCATTCATGTGAGGATATGAATGCGAGGACCATGCAGCATTTGATGATTTCAGATTCACCGCGACAGCTGTAATTCCTCAATGATGATCCCGAGTTTCTCTTCCGACGACAGACGTGTCCTTTTCCTTTTCAAAATAAACGTGGACTAGACTTTTAAAAAATACTAGATTCAGGCCCCTTCGGTTAGTGCTGTGATTGTCTCTTGAACTAAGAATACATTAACAGTTGATATAATTAAATTCATGTTGGACCGAGATGTGAAAATGAATTTAATTGTGAAAAAAAAGAATACTAATCTGAAACGGGTTATTGGAATAGTTCATAAAACGTAATCCGTGACACGAGTGAGGAGAAGATTTTGTTGATACGAACATTTGGAGTAACAAGTCTTCTTCTTGCTGTTTTGTTGGTAGAGATTTAAAGCTTAAAATAGAGTTCTCACATCCGTGTGGTCCAGATATCCAGATAAAGTCGTTACCCTAGGTGGTTGGGTTGCCCTCAAAATTGATCCCGATACGAATGGTCGTTTGGTTACAAATTGTCGTCAGTTACAATTACCGAGACTTGAGAAAGAAATATTCAATCGATTTCAATTACCTGAGCTTGGGGATCGTGTTAGGAGGACTCAGGTTCAAGTCCCGTTGACTTCTCTGAACACTGATTATTTTTATATTTGAACATGATTGACATATAATTTATTCAAATGAAGCTTATCAATCGCTAATCCTTCTCCTGTGAATATTTTTGTGAGTAAATTTTTAAATATGGGGATCTGCTAGAGTTAAACCTCATTCGTAACCAGGAAGCTATTCCATTTTATCACTCACTGAGTGAGTGAGTATACTTATAACTTCGTGAGTGAGTATACTTAATTACTTAAGTATTAATCCACAATTTTTTTCATTCCGGCATAACTAGTCCCAATACAGAGGAGTCATGTTCATGTCACTAGTGGTATTATATTTATGTTGAATAATTAATGCACTTCCTTTGGTGAACATGAGTTTACACGTAATAAATTAAAACTATGAAATTTGTGTAAGAAATCTTTCATTTTGTTTCAAATAATTTTTTGTTTTCATTGAGTAATCATATTCTTAACATTCAATGTTTTCCCGTTTGTTACTCTAAAAGAAAAAAATACCACTTCTTATGCTTTGTAACTTTCACAGAGTCAAATTAAAGAGAAATAAGTCGCAGAATCTCTAGGATATTAGGAACGAAACAATATTTTTTGTATATTTCCTTGTGAGTATAAGTTCAAAAAAATCTTTGTTGGTGTGCAGAAAACTTCCGGCATAAAATGTGTACCCTATTTAATCTAAAAATTTTCCGCTAAAGAAAATTTGTATAATTTATTCTAAAGTGCTTACCCTTTTGGCACTTTCACACAAAACTTTTCCCGGAAATGGCATTTACCTTTACAGGCTGCGAAAGCTTTTGTACGAAAACTCATTCCCGTGTTAGGCCAAAAGCAATATGTAGAAGAAAATCTAGTCAGACGAGCAAAATAATAGAATTGAATCTTATGAATTACATCTTATGAAGTATAATCTACTCGGCTCACGGAAAACCAGGCGCAACACCTCGTGGAAGACTTTGGAACTACGTCTTCAAATTTTTTTTTACCTTTGTCCATCATTCGTATGACGAACCAATGAGTGAATTGCTGAAGTCTCGATACCAGATGCCTCTACCATATTTTGAAAGCGCGAGTATGAAAAATAAATAAAAATATGTAGGAGTGTTGTGTATATTAAGATTTTGATTATCTGGTGTGCGATTTATCGGTAATACCATCAACTCAGATTTACATCAACGTATTTTGAATTTAACGTGACTTCGGGGATGTGATTTTTACCAGTTCGATGCAGTGAAACGAACTTCGTCTTAAATGTAAATGTTACAGTTTAAAAGGAAGAAACATGTTGCATTATAGTGCCGATTTATAATGTGCCTTCTTATTCTTTATTTGATCATTGTTTTTAGTAAGCGTTTCATAAGAAGTGGAAATTTCAAACAAGAAACCTTGACAAAATATCAACAGATCATGCAGTAGATTTCATTCAAATAGATTGGGATTAGCCAAGAATCAGAATGAAACCATTCACAACTCCATGAGCGAGGTAAGATGAATTCTACTTCGACAAAATCGATTGAGCTCTTATTCATGCAGGTGACTAAATTAGAGAAATATGAAATTGAACACTTGGCATTGTATTGAAACCTAGGCAGGTAGCCCAAGTTCATGCATAAGGTATGTAATGACTTACCTTTATATACTATTTAATTGAATTATAAAAGGTATTTTGACAAACTGCCTTTAATAGTTTTTTCAAATTTAACTATTAATTTGCCATTTTAATGGTTAAAACCTGATGTGAAACTACTCTGGTTTTTATTTTGATGTTCCTCCAAACAATATTCATCATTTGCTAGACTATTCGTTACCTTCCATGGATGTAAAATGTTTTCATTTATCATAAAGAGTTATCAACAATAGTAGTTATCCTTAAACATCCAAAAACCTTGAAGTTCCACCTTTCTTGCCTTCTTTCGAATGTCCTAGACAACTTCTCCACCCCTGCTATTTTTCTCACACCTTCATCTATTGTTCTCTTCATCCATTTCACAACATATTCACATGTTGTAACTATTTAAAGGTAAGTATCCTAGTGCAGAGTAGCATGATTAGCAACATGATACCTACATATTTTTATTTGCAAATTTTTAATTTTATGCATTTAGTTATAAATCCTTTATGCTTTCCCATCACGAGAAGGAAACTTAGGGATATGCATATTGTGGTATTAAGTCTAAAAATGACATAACAAGTTACAAGTCTTCTGAAAAATATCTAAAAGATAGCAGTTTTTGTGCTGATGGTTTTATAATTGATATAGCTATTTTGTTTCTATCCCAGTTTAAAAATAATTTATTATAATGGTTTAGTTGATACAGCATTTAACAGTATTATTCAGAGACTCATTTAATAGAACATTCCACATTAAAAATTCTATAACTTGTGCAACATTTACTAAAATTATCTACAATATTTACTACGTAGGACATTTGGATTTCCTTGAAGATAGGGTACCTATTTCAAGATAGGTTTACTTGAGGGTAAAACTATGAGTTTCAATATGACTTTAGCATTATGTTTGGCAATAAATTGCCAGGTCAGTGAAAGAGTCTCACTGTATTTTTTGCATAGTAATTATATAGTTGGAACAGTGTCGGACAACAATTCGGTGCTGTTAAATATTCTAGCCAAGTTACAATGGCTTGATTATTTTTGATTGATTTGATACTCTATGGATGCTCCCAATGTGTAATGTAAGAGATTCTTGCCATGGTTTTCCACTAATCACAAACACTGGTGCCCAATTAGCAGATAATATCAATACAATATCCAAGTAAGATAAGGAAATAACATTCATACTATTCTTTCATACTCAGGACCTTAAGACACCATCTGCAATGATGGCAAAACTGTCATAAAATATAATCTAACATGGAGGAAATCCTGGAACTGTTTCTTCACTAATAATATCCATAAAATATCCACCATATCCGTATTAAATCCAAGTAACTTTGCACAGATATCCAAAGTCTCTGCATTTGGATGTTCATATACATAATATCCATGACTACAATATTACACTGCAGAGTTATGTGGATTGTTCTTACAATAACAATGGCTCCCCAAAAGCAAAAAACCACCCTTACTTATATTTTGATGCTTAATGTAATATTTTTCCTATTAATTTCAATTAATAGCCATGGATCCATATTTTGGATTTTCACAGCGTATGTTGCTAATGCTAACAACAGGTTCTCCAAGGTTACTCTTGACTTCAGGTCAAAGAAGAAGCAACTCTGACTTGAAGATGCCAAGTGTAACCTTGGTGAAAGTTTTGGAAGCATTAGCAACATAAACAGTAAAAACCTGAAGTATGGAGCTTTCACAACTTTCACGTCGTGAGAGCCATCGGACTGTTAACCACAGTCATAACTTACAGAATTCATAGGTCAATTTAACTTCATTAACCTATTCTAAGAATTTGTTTTATACAGTCTCAACGTTTAAATTAATTCATAGTGCTCCAATCTAATTTTATGGCATGAAAAGATTAAATGAATAAAAACATTGCACACTTCTTACCACTGCTGTGATACGAAGGGCTGCTCCACCCATGGGCTATTTGACGGTAGGCAGGGTATGTCACTGGGTTAGAGGAAAAAAACTGTTGCTGGCACGAGCTGGTAACAACAGAGTAGCTCGAGAGAGCACTGAAGAAGCACGTACTTGTACCTCAAATGCAGAAGGTAAAAGCAGGTAACTCGGGCATGGCTCCCGGGCACCTGCATTCTAGCATGAGAACCTCTGCCATGCATGCTGTATGCCACTTTCTACTGCTAGTGCTTGTTGAGTCAGCTTACCTTTTCTGTAGTATGTATTAACTTTTATTTTGATTTTTGGTAACGTACTTGGTAAGAGTAAACTGTACAATACATTACATTCAATATATTTTCCAAAAAGCATTATTGTCTACATTGTAACATACCTTCTATGATGTACATAACGTAAACACTAGTCAAAAAAAGAGAGGGAGTTTCATCTAAATATATATATTTTTCAAATGAAATAACACTGAAATAAAATTTAATTAATAATTAAAGAAATTAAAATAAACAAACATTAATTAAAGAAGCTAAATTTTCAACCAAGTTTTATAGCAAACAAATCAAGCAGGTGAATTTATAAACTATTTGATCTTCATTGACCCAATCAGCTGGAGTATAAAACATAAAGTTGGACATTATTTATGGTATTGAAGAGATTAGATCACTGTGGTAGGTAGGTATACATCTTGAATTATGATTTAGTTTCTTTTAGAGGTAACCCTGAAAGAACCATTTGCACTCCCACACCTTTAAATGTATACTCCAGTTTCTCTGTGAGCATTTAATCTGGAGTCCAACACCTTGATATTTAAATTTGGGAGGTGTAAAAAATAAAATATTTCAGGAATTTGGATGTTATTCATTCAAGTACAAATTCCATGAAATCGCACTTTAAACAACAGGTTTTTTAAATCATGTTCACATTTTATTTATTAGAATGATGGTTTTTAAAAAAAATAACTCTTATATTTCCTTTTATATTACTTTTATATTATTCCTTTACTCTTATATTACTTTTTATTTATTACTTGTATTATTAAATATAACTACTATTATGTTTATCCTTAGTCTAGATGCTCATCTGTATTTGTGCTAATTAACAAGATGGATCAATTTGACTGGCATGAGGATTTCCGAATGATAAGACATTTTGTCAATAATGGGAAATTTTGAAATTATTGTTGGATAATATGGTCATAACTAGTATATGGGTTGGAAAGTTACCAGATTTTGAGGTCTGAAAGATATAGGACAAGTACTCAGTAAAACATGGAGATACATGAGGAAATATGACCAAATGGTAATAATGTGAATCAATTTTAAAATGACAATATTATAAGTAGGATTGATTATGTTTCACACTGTTGATCAAGGTGGGATTTTCATCAACTTATGTGCACCATGCTCTGTCATAAAACCCTTTTCATCTTAATGTCCTTCCTAATCCCATCATTCTATATTTAAATCCATCCTCTTGTGCTGCCTCTGCTCCACCCTCCCAACAGTCTACCCTCCTAAAAAGTCCTCAACAACCCACTACCTCTTGAGCATCACTCCACTCCTATATTCTTGCCTCTGATAAGGGTTTATTATAATAATCAGGAATACTAGAAGCCAAAGTAACCTCATGAAGCTTAGGCATCATGGCTAGCTTCCTGAGACACCTTACACGGTGCATGATATCATTCACATCCATGTACATGATCTCGTCGGAAACGTTATGCATGGGAAAAATAGAACACTTCTAATTTTCTCTCATCATGCTTGCATGATCAGCACTCATCGGCCATGTTTGTTATGTGAAATGTGAAGATACCGCTTCAAAGCTAAAAAATCATATTACAATAAGTTAACACATAGTACTCTGACAAGCAGGCAATCAGGAAGCATATTAAAGTGGATAGATTATAAAATGTTTTGTGTTCGATTATTTAATCAAGCTCTGGTAGAAAAATAGTCAGAAATCTAGAAGTGGAAAGTATTATTTTATTTTAGGGTTGGTATTCCAGAGTCATGTAAAACTTCGGTGCAGTTGGTAGTATTGTCAAAACAGCAGCTACAGACAGGTAGCGGTATAAGATCTTTTCTATCACAGATATGTGCATGATATCATGCACCATGTATGGCAAATTTTCATCCCCGGATTCTGTCATGCATGAGATATAGTTTCCAATGAGATCATGCAAATGCTTGCGCATGATATCACGCAACATGTAAGGTGACCTTAAGAGAGGTTCTTGCCCTCCCTTATGAGTCAGGACAAAGTGTAAAGAAATTAGAAACCAATGTTACCATGTGAGGTGCGAAATGATATGCGTGTCAACATCGGACCTGAACTGCTTAATCTGTGGCAGCCATTCTTCAAAACAACCTTTCATTGGTATAGGCCACTCTATTTTTTGTTTCACATTTGCATAATTAATCTTTAATAAATATAGAAAGAAGCTCATGGTAATTCAAAATATTGTGTTTTTTATCTCTTCGGCTTTAATACTATCAGATTAAAACTTAGAAAGAAAAACATTTTCATTAATTGTCTAAATGGGTTTACAATGCCTACACTTACCTGTAAATAAAGTTATTATTAGAGCTGTTATTATTATTAGTAATTGCTTGTCTAAATATAAGACCTTTTTTCCCGAAAGGTATCTCTATGCTATGCAGTTTCTTCTAATAGTCCTTAAAGTCCATCCTTTCCCCTGATAACTGCAACATGAAATTCATGAGCTCTGATACAAGCAGCTAGTAAATATGTACTGCCTGTATTCTGGAGTAACATAAGCTAACCTCCCATATTAAATTCTACTCTGAAATTTCTGTGGGACTCAGTCTTAAATTTCATATTATATATTATTAGTGCTTATATTTCTTTTCAGACTTCCCAAGTCTATGGAAATATATTAAACTATTTGATTTGTAAGTTAGAATTTAATTACTATAGAATTCCTCTGTATTGGTACACAGGATTTTTTCATCTTTGCATAGTCATGGGTTACATATTTTTGTAGCAATATATGCTGACTTGTTTTGCATATGTAATACAATTATTTTATAATAATACTATAAAGCCAAGGTTAAAATGCAATGAAATGGACAGAGTAATTTCTCTGGTGAATTAGGTTTTATTGCTCAGATGACTTTTTTTGCAGAATTAAAAACTTGATGTATGTGGTATGAGACCAGATTTATAAGCCATAAGCAAGGGTACTTTTGAATATTTATTAATTTAGTTTCAAGATAAAAACAAAGTAATTAGCGGTGTTCATGTCCTTAAGGCAGGATTTTAAGAATTTACCAACAACCCGTTCATCTTGAACCATTAGGGATACCATAAGGAACCTCATTAATCTTTATTAGGTTATTAGGAATAAATAAGGTCCCGAACCTAATCCCCAGGTAACATGAAAAATAGATGGCCATAACAGTGGGCTGAAAACCAGATATATTTCTATTAAATGTTAATGCCCAAAAATAAATGATTAGAGAAGAGAGAACTTAACTCCTTAGGTGCAATAAAACTCAAGTTTATTTGAAGTGTTGGATTATTGACAAAATCAAAGACTTTAGTTTGACCATAGTGTGTTCAGAAAACTTGATCTTTGAATGAGTTCAAGTTATTTAAAAAAATATATTGACTAGCTCACACAGAACGTTTGTGGAAAACATATTGAGAGGAACGAAAAATAGAATCTTTCTTGTGTATGAAAATGGCTGTTGAATGGAGATCCAAATGGAAATTAATGTATTCCGTGAGACAGATTAAGGACAATTCTAAACAGGGTCAATAAAAACCATCTCTTCATGTCATCTGGAGAGATTAATAGGAAGTCTTTCTTTGAAGTCTTATTCCCTATTTTACAACAGCCTTTTCTTTGTATTTTTTCAGAATTAGCTGTTTAGTTACAAAGAAGCTAGTAAATTATTAAGACTTTTTAGGTTTCTATATTGTATCCATGTTTTGCTTTCTTTATCTAAATTCTTGAGTTGTTTTTTTTCAATTCCTTCCACTGTGCTTAGTAAAGCATACAGCAGGTTTAAGTGTGCCTTTCAGTTTTAGTAAATTATAAAGTTCATATATCTCTTAGTCATATTGAGATGCCGTTTGGAAAATCATAATGTGAAGAGGCCCAAAAATTCAGCAAGAAAAAGTTTTAAATTCTCACAGCCTTATGATGAAAGTATAACCTAAATGATCGAAGACAGAAAATTCTTAAAATACAACAGACTATCTTGAATGATATATCTCAGAAGCACACAACAACACAAGCACTGCACAAACATGGTATTATTTTTTTAATTACTCTTGGGATGTGAAACAGATGATGTCATTTCTCATAATCCATGGTCTAATAACATAGGATCAATACTTTTCTAGGTTGTTTCTATTTTGAGGGTAGAAGTTTTGTAGATAATACTTGGAGATAGAATCGTTGGTTAAAAATTAGTGAAGCAAAAATTACAGCGGTCAGCAGATTAGAAAATCCACATCAAAGGTTGAAAAAAGTTGAAATGTCATCATTCTGATCATAAAAGAGGAAGTCAGTATTTTTTGCCTTCAAACTAATAATAGAGCTTGTACAACTTTGTCAAAAATATATTAAAGTAACCATTTGATTTATTGACCATATAGTCTTCCTATATTGACCACATGTATTGATGTAGTCACCATTTAGCTCATATAAAGATATAAGAATTATATCACATTTCTTAACGTATATTTCTACCATATTAGCATGTAGATCAGTGCCTTAGATAGTTTAATTTATAAGAAAGATATATTATTCCTGGTAAATGAGTTGTCAGAGGTCGTGGTGGCTGAATGGCTGGGAACTAGGTTTCAAGATCTGGTGGCACAGGTTGCATCACCTCCAGTCAGAACTGAATCTGAGAGTGATATTCTGGGGACCATAGATCTTCCTGGGAAACCACAGGTGGGACAGGGAAATGAACTGTCCACCACCACTTTATATTACTCTGAGTTATTAGTTTTCACACATCATTGGGTTTAGTATTATGTGAGATCTACCCTCACCAACCTTGGGGTTGAAGACTGGCATTGTTTAAATATGGTAGCATCACCATTCATAATTCTTAGTTTTAATTGACGACTATTTTTGCCCTTTTGTAACTTTGGATTGAATTTTCTCAACTTCCTCTCTGTGAAGAATAATGCCCTTATTAGGTCTTCCCCCTTTGTTGCGAATATGGCCATGCCAATAGCAAACTGCAGTTTCTCAATATTTTATCCACAGCATTGGCTATATTAACCAATCAAGAAGCACCACACGAAAATCTGTTCCACAATAATACTATGAAAACCCTGACTTGTGTCATTATTCTCTATGATGAGAGTGATAGTTGGATCTAAGATCAGCAGCAAGTTTCACATCAACAATTCATACCAGTAAATAAATGTCATGTTCTATGAATACAGAAAAAACTTATAGACTTGACTATCTCCAAAAGATTCTATTTTCCATAGACTGCATAAAATTGCAAAAATAATAAAAAGGTCCATTAAATGCTATGCTACAGTTTATTTCCTGTAAATACTACTATTCTGAAACAATTTCATTAAGTGAGGAGATTGAATAATTCCACAGAATTGAAGCAGATAACATCAATGATTTTATTTTCTTAAAAGAGCGACATCATCATGCACCAGCAAAGTCAGATATGCACTAGCATATCCAATAGATGTATCAAGTCTAATATTGATGTTTACCACTTAAAGCTGTTTTACATGTTTACTGGAACTGTAAGGATCATTTTAGCCTTTGATTCCAGGACTTTGAGACTCATCTGAATTTTATGTGATTAAAGTTATTTGGATTTTAAAAAATGACCAAGTGACAATAATACTGATATTCATTATGTAAAATAAAGGCTATAGTTAGAGAAAAAATGTTACTGAACAAAACGACGCACATAACTACTTGAATATTTTGGTGGAATAATCACCTTCTTTAGCAGGATAGTGGTCCTGAACAAGAATGTGGTTCCATTGGCTGATTCCTGCTAATGAAGAGGATACTGCCACCAAATTATGAAAGCACCAGATAGTAACTTTTTCTGTTATTTTTTATACATTATGGCTGTAGAGGTCATATTAGCCCAGCGACTTGGTTACTGTTAGGGGGACGAGGTACAAAAGCCAGGTGATGTCTTTGGGCACCGCCAGATAGAATGAACATAAGCTAAGTGATTTTCGGGGTATACCAGACCTTACTGGGAAACCACAGTCACTACAGGCAAAGAAGGGAACTGGTCACCATTATCTATGGTACTTATAGAAAATCACTCTCAGCTTGTGTATGGCTTGGAGGCGCGAATCCAGATTCATATTCACTGGGAATTGAACCAAGTTCCCCTCCCCCCTTCCATAGCCAAGGACCCTATCATGACCTCTTTCCCAAACGTAATAGAAGTAAGTTATGACACTATACTGAACACTAGTTTAAAAATGAGAAAGAAAATACAAAGGTTGACCAATAAGACTATGACATCAAAGACAGAATGATGGGGTTAGGAAGGGCATGAAGATGGAAAGGGTTTTATAACAGAACATGGTACACATAAGTTGATGAAAATCCCACCTTGATCAACAATGTGAAACATCCACATTATTACCATTTGGTCGTATTTATTCATGTATTCCCATGTTTTACTAAGTACTTGTCCCATATCTTTCAGACCTCAAAATCTGGTGAATTTCTCACTCATATACTAGTTATGACCATATTACCCAACAATTATTTCAAAATTTCCAAAGTTCCTGTTATTGACAAAATGTCTTACCATTCGGAAATCCTCATGCCAATCAAATTGATCCATCCTGTTAATTAATACAAATACAGATGAGCATCTAGACTAAGGATAAACATAATAGTAGTTATTTTTAATTATACAGTTAATAAATAAAATGAGTATATAATTAAAAAACCTGTTGTTTAAAGTGTGAGTTCATGTAATTTGTGCTTGAATGAATAACATCCAAATTCCTTAAATATTTTATTTTTTTATACCTCCCAAATTTAAACATCATGGTGTCAAAGTCCAGATTAAATGTTCACAGAGAAACTGGATTATACATTTAAAGGTGTGGGAGTGCAAGTGGATCTTTCAGGGTTATAAAAGAAACTAAATCATAATTCAAGATGTATACCTACCTACCACAGGGATCTAGCCTGACAATGAAGAAGAAGACTGTGTAGCTTTCCAAAATTTTTATTTCTTGGTATAACTGATTTCGACGCATAGATGTCATCATCAGATACAAAGTTTTGTTGACATGGCCAGGTATTTATACTCTCAGGGTAAAGGGGTGCCCTGAGAGTGTAAATACCTGGCCATGTCAACAAAACTTTGTATCTGATGATGACTCCTATGAGTTGAAACTAGTTATACCAAGAAATAAAAATTTGTGGAAAGCTACACAGTCTTCTTCTTCATTGTCAAAATGAATTTCCACGCTGTCAAGCCTGAGACAATCAGTTTATAAAGGGATCTAACCTCTTCACTTCCATGAATAATATACAATAAAGTTTTTTGTGCTCCAATTGATTGGATCAATGAAGATCAAATAGTTTATAAGTTCACCTGCTTGATGAATGAAAAACGATTTTAGTATTCCATTGAGCATGGTTCCTTCTTTACTATAAAAAATGGGATTCACTGAGACTACCAGAGGTTGAAAATAAGCTTTAACATATCAGTGATTAGAAGAACACATTTAACTCTCTGAATCTGATCTGGAAATAGCCATTTTTCTGAATTTTTTTTACATCAATTAAGTTTTAGGCACAATGAATTGGAATGCCAAAACTACTCAATAATTTTTCCTAATAAGTGATTTAGTCATATGTAGTAATATTTACTTCTACCTTAGAAATATTGAGTTGCATTCTTTTCCATTCCCTTAAGCCATTTCAAAAAATCAAGTTAGGCACCCATGTTGTGTGGTTGATATTTCAATAGCACCTTCTATATATATATATTTCATTACTTTTAATTATTAAAAAGAAATGTTCCTGCTGCTTACAAAGTTAGCAAGCTCTTTGGGAAATGACTATCAAGTAGGCATAGCCTCCTCCATTGTGTGGGCAACTTCCTTTATGGTGATTTGAGTCCTCCAGCTGATCGAGATAATTACAGATTCCATCCAAAGAACTTGCATGGGAGCATGTATAAAAGCATATTCACAGGAAGCATGATCACCTGATTGATATGAAAAATGATACCTCTTCCAATGAAAATTATGTACAATAAATGTGTATTATTTATTAATGATCATCTGATCTTTAATCTATGAAGCAGTATCTCCGATGTTAACCAAATAAAACTGGTGAGCAAGGGGCGCCATTTATGAAATGATGTGGAGAACAATTAGGACATGTTGTAGTTTCATTGCAGAATCTCATCACGCACAGAATTAGTGGTACTCATGGATGCAGCTTCTCATGCTTTGTGTAAAGTTGCCATTAGAATATTCCTCCTGATTGCTTTTAAGGTGACTCCATCATTTGGGACTCATTTTTTTATGTTCCACACTGTCAATGGAGTATTCCATGGCTGGAGCAACCCTTCATATCACCATTGTTGCTGCCATGTTTAGAGGTTAGTGGAAAACCATGACAAGGCTCTCATAAGTGCATTGGCAGCATTCGTAGAGTAGGGAAACAATCGAAAATAATCATGCCATTGTTACTGGAGATGAATATTTAACAGCATCCAAAGGCTGTCCTACATTGGCCTGACGGTGTAATTATTGTGCACCAAATATAGTGAGACTCTTTCAATGACCTGGCATGCGATTTATCGCGATCCTCACGTGTCATTTTCACGGATGCAATGAGGGGAGAGCGGACACCAGGATTGTAGGACGAACGCCTCGAGGTATAATTAGCCGTGGGTCAGCTCAGCAGTGTCAGGTGCTCGTTTTGACCATCTGCAGTCATTCAGGGAGATGCATCGAAAGAGTATTTATTCTCGGAGGGGAAGAGGGATGACGATGGGGAAGGGGGGCTCAGCTGTGTCCTCACTTCCTGTCCCCCTACCCCCCCATACACCCACATCAATGGCTCCGACACCTCTAGCATCAGGAGTACAAGACACATACTCATATCTACTCCTCCACAAGGTGTGTTTGCGTGTGTCTAAAGCCCATTACGACACCATTTCTTGTGCCAAAAATGGTACTAGAAATTGCCTGGATTTTGTATCACCATTCTTGGCGCAACTAAATGCATGAAGTTTGTACACACACTACTAGAGGTCGGTGCCATAGATTGCATGAAAATGGCGGACACATCAACATATACGATAAAAATAATGAAGTAAGTTTTGAACGGAAATTAAAAAGAATACTAACATAATTGCTCTTTTCACGTGATCGAGATTCGCACGGCACTCGACTAAAAAATCTATAACACGTTTTACACACAACTTCATTATTAGCTTTAACTGAAATATGTTAATTATACATAGACATATCAGAAAAATCATGAAATACATTTTAAACCGAAATTAAAGAGAATACTAACTAATTGCTGTTCTTAAGTAGTCGAGATTCGCACGGACCATTATTAACAATTCCGTTTCACGTTTTACATATTATTAGTGATAACTAAAATATGTTAATTATACATCAGCATAAGCGATAAAAATAATGAAGTACGTTTTAAATGGAAGTAAAACAGAATACTAACCTTGATTCATGTTTTTTAACCGCCGTAATCTCACATAAACTCTCACAACTGGTGCAATAAAAATGGTGGAAATAGAGCACGTTCTATCCTGTGCAACTGGCAGGCAACTACTGGTACCACCTCCAGATGGCAGGGAAAGCTATGACACCCGGCGCAACACATGGCGGTCAATTTCTTGTACCATTTCTGGCCCAAGAAATGGCGTCGTGTGTAACGGGCTTAAGGGAGGAGGCGCGAATTCTCCGGGGATGTAAGGGGGGGGGGAGGCGTCGGATTGGGGTGGTGGGACAAAGTGGGTGTGAGATCGGAGGTCATCGAATGAACTCAGCATTGGAGACTTCCACATGGGGACGCGGTGGGTGATTCTTGCTCGATTGGAGATAAAGGAGAGATTGGATAAACCATGCCCCCACCCCCCTTCCCTGAAGACTGTGACTGAGGGGGGCGGGGTTTGTGTCGTAGGGGACGGAATGAGGGAGAATGGCTGCGAGAGATGAAGGGTGGGGGTCGTGCTGGCAGCCAATCTCAAGCTGGGATTGACTCCTGATCCTTGTATTATTGGTGAAGGTTTTGGGGGATGGGGGGCGGGGGCGGTGCTGCGCGTACAGGGTTCCTTTGTCCACTTCCCTCCATATTTTCTGTGGTGGAACTCAAACGGGCAACAACAACACTAATGACAAGAAGCCACATGACAACAGACGGGGATTGTTGGTTTTTTTATAGGTAATGTAACGAACTAAATGCATTTATTATGAGTGCATGATCCGACACCTCAAAATGGTGGCCCCGACGTGATTCAACCCGCAACCGAATACTCTGGGTGTCGCGTGATGCATTTGCAAAAATGACTCCTTTTCATTTAAAAAACAATCCCAGTTTTCTGTCATGTGGCCAATTGTAATTATTGTAGTTGTTAGCCGCCACACTTCTCTCCCATCTCCTCCTCTCAACCAGCTCCTCCGCCCCTCCCTCCTTACATCCGCCCTCTCTCCCCATTCGCCCCCCTCCCTTCGAAGTGACCTCGTCCTCAACTAGCGACTGCACGGGGGCCTCCGCTCCTCCCTACGGCACTACCTAAGAGCTAGATGCCGGCCGCGTTGAAATGGTCCTGAGCGAAAATTTCTGCGCATCCTCTCTCTGTCCTCGGCTACCCCCACTCCGGGCTCCTTCCTTCCCCTACCGTGTCTCCCCTATCGGCGTCATGTCATCGTAGTTGCCAGCTCTTGTCGTTTCGGCTCTCTCTCTATGGAGTTCTCTAACATATGGAGTAATATGTAAATTCCCATGTTAAATAAGCCAATAAAGAAGTTTGTTAATGTTAACATGTTAAATTAATTTCCCTCCTCCTGTGTGAGGAAAACTCGGTTGTCTCCGATCCAGTGTGTCAGTGAGAGAGTAAATAAGGGGAGGTAAGACCGGAAGGGGGTAGGTAGACGTGACTCCACCAACCGTTCACCGAGAAGGACCATTTCAGAGCGGCCGGACTCTACATACACCATTCATTCTGCCGGAACGAACTCGCCTTATTACACCCACTCCTCCCCCGGGGGAAGGCGGGAAGGGGCGCGGATGGTAATATCTTTCTCTCTCTGCCCTGCTCTCCTGAAGACGCCAAGTTAAGAGGGTCACGAGCGGAAAGGTTTATAATAGTAGTATATTCTATGCATTGACGACTTTTATTATTTAGCCCACTCCGCTAGGTGGGACTAGGTAGGCCCGCGACATTTTGGGTTATCCGGCGAGCGTGACTAACCATCAAGCTCATCCCCGGTTGGCTGAACATTTATAATTATTCTTTGATGAGAATATTTTTGAATTCACCTACTTTCCATTAACTCACTAATGATGCAGTCACAATTAACATGGCGATTAGCATGTTACATTGGCGATTGTGCCCTCGCATGTGAACGAACGTTTTTCGTCGTGTTCCCATCATGCACTCGTCGATCGACATGAGTTAAATTAACCTTGGTAGTGTACCTCGGATGGATCCTATTTTTTTTAACCCACAGGGCAGGAAATTTATATTTTGTTGAATTTTTTATTTTAATGAGATATAAAGCCACATCATGAGGTTTTAAGAGCTTTATTTTACCCTTAATTTGATGTTTTAATCGTCAGAATTGGATCCCATTTGTACCTAGATGAAATTTATGCCATGTTTTCGTGTCTTAATAAATGACAAGACGTATATCGAATGCCCTATTGGCCGAGCACATACTATGTCTTCAGTCATCTTGTTAATTTGTCTTTTAAACCCTGACGGTCAGTTAACTGGATTCTCCAGCACCGTCGACGTCAATTATTTGGCTGCCTTCTTTCTCAAATCCAATCATTCTTCGTATCCGTCCATTATGCACTGAGATTTTCCTTGGAAAATGGCATTTAAAAAAATTGACCCAATTATTTTTTTTGCCTGATTATTCTTTTGCGTGTTGCGGCTCCTCCATTTTTTTCTTTTCTTTTCCCTATCCATTCGGTCTTAGGCGTTTGCATCCTCTTGTTTGGCTTCAAGATCTTTTCATTTTCTGCTCTTCTCAAATGCTCCAGTCCTCTGGCCCACTGAGTGCCACGTTACTCACGAGTGTCGTCGTGGATATGTTTTCTTTTTAACATTCATAAGCAACGAAATTGAAATAAAATTGTTAAGTGAGTACAAAGAATGGATTCCATCCATCTAATGAAGTTCCATCTCAGAAAGACATCACCTGTTTAAATTCATTAAGCTCCGTTTTGAATGCAAACATAAAATGATCTTGACGTGGAAAAAACAGGTTATACGAAAGTTCGAGTTGTTTTATTTTATGAGACGCGTTCGTTTTTTCGTTGCATATCATTCAAATTAAATCATGCTCCAGGGACTAGCACTTTTACTTTATTTTTTGGACTAGACTTTATTTAAATTACTTAGAAAGAAAACTTAAGGGTTAGAAATCCGTTATTTAAAAATGAGAGGAGGTAGGTATTATAGGTTCGAACTGAAAAACTTCGAAATGTAGAATGTCATGTCACCGAATACCGGACTTTACCTGTAGTGGAATTTG
The DNA here is from genome assembly GCA_011762765.2 of Rhinocypha anisoptera. Taxonomy (NCBI): domain Eukaryota; kingdom Metazoa; phylum Arthropoda; class Insecta; order Odonata; family Chlorocyphidae; genus Rhinocypha; species Rhinocypha anisoptera. The sequence continues at coordinate 19,602 of WURS02166311.1, forward strand.
CAAAAATCCGTTGACCACCCCTTTAATATCCTACTTAATCAAATACAGGGAGGGAGATTATACTCGAGGACATTTTGTAGACGATTCAGACGGAACTATTTTTGCTATACCCGCTCTCTCTACTGTCTATTTTACGCTTTTATTTCTATAAGTCCATGTATTGATTACTTTTATTAATAACGCCAATGAAATGATTGAATATTTGAATTCTGTGGGGTGAAAGGTGACTTCGAAAATCCTCTGCGAAGACACACATACATCGTCGAGGTTCGCACGCACGATTTACAGAGAGAAGTTAATCAGTACTGCACGTCAGGGAAATTGAAGAGTGGAGATTTATGGAGATATAATGGGAGTATCGCAAAATTTTCAATTAATTTCTTTTAATCAGTTCAATATAATACTGATGGAATTAGATTTTAATTACGCCCACAGCAAAGCCGGGACTGTTGTCAGAGAAAAATGATTGATTGTGAAAGCATTATTGGATCAGAGAATTGTGAACGTTTGTAACATTCACCATGGATCGCGTTTTGTTTTTATTATCTTTCTTAGTTTTTTTATGGCGGGAGTAGATATCAGTCGAGTCTCTCATGAAGCCACTGAGCATTAAGCTACAGATGTGTACAATTGGCATTATTTATTAGTGACTTTGTTCGCATCAATACAATAATAATTAGACTGAATTTCGAATTCCATCGCCAAATTAACTTTCTAATTCTATATTTTTAAATATATTTCTTACAGACGAACGTCTTTTTCGACGTGTTAGAATTCTAATGCCATTTAAAATGTAAACATCTCGTATAGTGATTAACTGTCAGAGCTCCGTCTGGCTAACTTGACTTTTTATTCTATATTGGCCATTATGTTGAATAATAACTTTTGCATTATTTTTAGTTCAGTGTTTGCAAAAAATGTATTTGTTGTCAGAATGACTGGAATTATCATTCGCTGCCATGTACTTAATAAATATTGTGCATAATCTATATTAATTCTTATTTTCTTATTAGGTTTCGGCCAGTATATCATCTTTAATCGATTACTAAATGGCTGCGAACCAATGCTGTCGTCTTGAGCAAAGGTAATTTAATAAATACTTGAACATTAAAACTTTAAGTTTTTACGAGTCTGAAGCTCATTCCAAACACTATCATTTGGACGGTGCTTTGACTTCCAGTCCTTGGACCCGTGCGCTGCCTCAACTTTACCTTGCGTGAGGTTATGTCGTACTTCCTTGCACAGGTATTTCATCCAGTCTTCCCTAGTTTTCCTTGCCTTTAGGCTGATATTTCTCATTCTTCTGAATGAGTTACACTCATCTTTACTCCTCAAATTCAAAAATTTTCTTCTCCCTTCAGCCCAGTACAGTATTTCATATCATAAGCTCTGGGATACACTTGAAAAAAAAGAGCACTAATGAAAGAAGCAGTCTTATTTCAAAGATTTTCGTAGTCGTGCCGCCATTTTCGATGAAACGGGATTGTGCGAGTCATAATTGCTATTAGATTGATGGTTTTTTAATTGCTATTAATTTATTATATAATATATTTATAATATGCTAATTAATTGCTATTAATTTGAATTTCAAAATTTCACATTGATTCGGCGGAGAAATATTAAACGGTGTCGAACGTCAATTTAATTAAGCGGGGGAGGTGGTCGTTTCAATTCCTTCCTGGGACAGGAGGCACTCTCGACGAGCC
>WURS02166635.1:0-21300 GCA_011762765.2 Rhinocypha anisoptera
CTTGTGTTTGACCAACAGAAAAATCTCCAACTGGACTCGAACCCTTTCTCCCCGCCCACCCTCCCAGTTAAGTAGCCGAGCGCTATCCACCCACCGGTCTACCAGGACCTCACGGATTATCTATATGAATCATGAAAACAAATTATAAGAGGAACGATTTGGTGCATTGGTATTACTTTGTTAAAGCATTCTTCAATTACCTGTAAGAAGAAAAAATATCTTGAGTGAAAAATGGAAGGCGTATGCGTTTCTAAATAACGGAAAGAAAAAGCACTCCGCCTACAAGTTAAAAAAAAAATACTCGAAATTAAATACGTGGCATCCCAAAATAATAAAGTAGAAAAATCCGTGTCACAACTCGAACTCCACGAAAGGAAAAATCATGATATTATATAATTCACGGATGATGGATCACATGTTTAAATCACGTAAGCGACACACGCGATACTTTTTTTTCCATTTTCCGATAGGAGGTGACATGTCTTTAAGAATTTTCTCTCTCCTCTACTCTCTCTCTCTCTTTTTCTTTCCTACTCTCTTTATTTTTTTATCTCTCTCGCTCTTTCTTTCACTCCTTTTTCTCACTCTCTTTCTTTTTTTCTCTCTCTCTCTTTCTCTCCCTTCTCTCTCTCTCTCTCTTCCCCTCTCTCTCTCTCTCTCTCTCTCTCACTAACACCCACAAAGGCACACAGGTATCAAACGTCAAAGGTAGATTCTAATCACCCTAATACTTCCTATGTATTTTTTTAGACTCATTTCTATTGTGTTTTATATTACTTAGAATCGCATTACACTATAGTGTCTATATAAGTCTATGAGTTTTTATGTTCATGTTTTTGGTCATGTTAAATAATTAAACTTATGTAATGTCAGTGTATGTGTGTGTGTGTGTGTGTGTGTGTCTAAGTGAGTGTAGTTTTGTAGAAGCTATTAGAAGGGGATCAGAGATGGAATTAATTTCCTTTTTCATACACTTTTCACTTCCTCTTTTTGTTACTTTATTTTGTCTCGTCTTGTCTACTATTTTAGCAGTAGTTTTAGGTTCATTTTGTATTGGCTATTTTTTATATTCTTTTAAAAGTATCCATTACTTTTCACTTCTCTAACTTTGTTGTGTAATATTCTTATCACGATTTTTTTACGCTCACATAGAAAAAAATACACAAATCCAATGTGATAGATTAATTTCTCCTCACACACACATCATCAATTTAATTTCTTATCTCACATAATGAAAATCTCGTTTTCACGTTTGGATAATTGACTCACTGAAAAAGAGTGTGAGAATAAAAAAAAATCACGTACTTAATTTTGTATTATTATTATGATATAATGACAACTTATTTTTCCTTTTTTTTCTTAGGATATAATCCTCTAAACGGTGATTAAATTTCATCACCCCAATTTTGCGGTTTCCTGAGTTAATTGGATTTATTTATTAATTTTTTATTAGACAATTATTTTCAAAAAAGAAAACTAATTTTGTTGCTATACAAGTCAAAATTTTGAATTGGTTTATTTTAAAAAAATCATTATTTTTTGCGCAAATTTAACTTAACTTGTACTATTTGGTTTTAAATCTTTTGAGTTAAAATAGTTTTTTTTAAACAAAAAAATTATTTTGTATTGCAATGTGACCAGTTGAAATAAATTTTTGAAAAAATTTTGTTTTTAGACTTGTATTCATTGCTATTGTATAATTAGTTACAATTTATTTTTAAATAGAGTAATCTAGGTAAAAATAGATACTTTACTTTTAAAAAAATATTTTTTAATAACAGTAAAAGTAAATTTTAAAATTTATAATTAGTAACTAAAGGTTAATCTGAAAGTGTGACAAATATATCCAAAAATAAATGTATTCATTGTCCGTTAATAGATGACGTTAATAAATTTATATAATAAAATTCTCCTATTAATTAATGAATAATAAGGTCGTGGTTTTCTCTGTTCTATGTACTATGTTCAAGTTCAAGTTCTGTCATTTTTTTGGTTTTGTGCCATCCACGATTTTGTACTGTGAGAGTTACGCTACTTACACTGTGTTTAACCAATTCGAATCCATTGTTGTGATTCGAATTCTTTGCCAATTCGAGTTTAACTTTTACTGTGGTGATTCGAATTCTTAACCGATTCGAATCAAACTTTCTGTGTTATAATTCGAATTTAATTCCAATTTAGTTCGAATTTTATGCATAAATTTTCAAATTCTTTGTCAATTTGATTCAGAATTCCAACTTTTACAATTCACCCTAAATTTAATTCGAATTTTTTTGCATAACCCTTCAAATTAACTTAAGTTTGACCTCGGCGGCTTTGCCGCCGTTTTTTTTACAAGAGGGACGACGCTAAAGCTTATTCAATTTTAAATATAACACATATATATATATTGTTAACTATTGTTAATGTGTATGGGTTAATGTCCTATACCAAAAAGTATGTCTCCAAATAGGTGTTTTGCTGAATTTCACTCATAACACAAGTTTCAAGTGTTTTGTTTGTTTGAGTTGTCTATTTTTGCTATTTCTTTCTTGCCCCCTTTTGTGGGTGCTTGTTTCTCTCTCTCTCTCTCTCTTACTCCCTCTCTGTCTCTCTCTTTCCCTCTCTTTCCCTCTCTGTCTCTCTCTCTCTCTCTCTGCCTCCCTTTCTCCCTCTTTCCCTCTCTCTCTCTCTTTATCTCTTTCCTTCTCGCTCCCCCTCCCTCTCTCTTACTCCCTCTCTGTCTCTCTTTTCCCCTCTTTCTCTCTCTCTTTTTACCTCTTTCTCTCTCTCTCTCTTTTTCCCTCTTTCTCTCTCTCTCTTTTTCCCTCTTTCTCTCTCTCTCACCCTCTCGCTCCATCTCTCTCTCTCACTCTCTCTCTCTCTCTCTGCCTTCCTCTCTCTCTCTTTCCCTCTCTCTCTTTCCCTTTCTCTCTCTCTCCCTCTCTCTTGCCCTTTCTTTTCCCCTCTTTCTTTCCCTCTTTCTTTCCTTCTCGCCCCCCCTCCCTCTCTTATACTCCCTCTCTGTCTCTCTCTCTCTCTCTCTCTTTCTCTCTCTCTTACCCTCTCGCTCTATCTCTCTCTATCTCTCTGCCTTTCTCTCTCTCTCTCTGCCTCCATCTCTCTCTTTCTCTCTCTCTTTCTCTCTTTTTCTCTCTTTCCCTCTCATTTCTCTCTTTCTCGTTGTGTGTATACAGGTGTACCGGTGTAAATGTCAATTATATATATGTGTGTGTGAGAGAAAAAAAAGGTAAAAGTGTCAAAAAACTGTCTCAAAGTGTTTAATGTGTTGACGTGTTGAGAGTAAAATGTGTGTGTGTGTGTGTGTGTGTGTGTACACTTGAGCAAAGTACACTCACTGCACTTCCGCATGGCTACGGAAGAACTCTAAAGAAGACTGTGAGAGAGAAATAGTAAGAGAGAGTAAGTGAAAAAGACAGAGAAAGAATATCAAAGAAGAGTGATAAAATAAAAAAAATGTAAAAAAGAGATAGCGAGAGAATAAGAGAGAATGAAAAAGAATGAGCTTGAAAAAGAACTAGAGAGAGAAAATTAGAGAGAAGGTGTGTTAAAAAAATAAATTAGATAGAGAGTGAGAGCAAAAAGAAAGTGAGAGAAAGTGTGTAAGAGAGAGAGAGAGAGAGAGAGAGAGAGAGAGTGTAAGAGAGAGTGTGTGTGTGTATGTAAGAGAGAGAGAGAGAATGTAAGAGAAAGCAAAAAGGAGAGTGAAAACGAAATATTGTGAGAGAAAGTGTGTAAGAGAGAGAGAGAGAGAGAGAGTAAGAAAAAAGAAAGAGAGAGGGAGAGATAAAGTGAGAGAAAGTGTATAAGAGAGAGAGAGAGAGAGAGAGAGAGAGAGAGAGAGAGTGTGTGTGTGTGTGTGTGTGTGTGTGTGTGTGTGTGTGTGTGTGTGTGTGTGTGTGAAGGATAAGAAGGCAGATGGTAGCAGAAAACGATTATCGAGCCATCAGCACAGCACTAACTTATCATCGACCACCGACCATCATTGAAAAAATCAAATGACAAGTTTACCCAATGGAAAACGATTCTCTCGTTCACTCTCTTTCTCTCTCTCACTCACTCTCAAGTAGTGATGGTGGTATAATTCTAAACCTACTTGAATAAATTAAATAGATCGTCTCTCTCTCACTCTCGATTATTCCATCCAATCGTCTTCTTCATCTCACACTTACACAGCCAAAGAAAATAGATTCGATTTTCAAATTCAAATAAATCGTATGTTGATAGAATGTCAAAAAATCGCCAAAGCTCCACACACACACACCGAGTCTTGACGTGTTGAGCTCTTTCTCTTTCTCCCTCTCTCTCCTTCTCTCAAGTTCCTTCCCTTTATATCTAGAAAAGTGGACAATTTTTTATCAATTGTTACTCATCAATCTAGTAAACTAAGAAAGTTGATTCTAATTCAATGAGGATAAACAATTGAATTAAATTTATCAGCTCTTCAAATCATATCTGATTGATTAAGTTAATAGAGTCTAAACTGAGTGAGAGAATAATATGAAAAAATCAAAGTAAAATAATTCATAAATTACAATTTTTAAAATAAAACTTATATAAATAGCTTATCCAATTAATTTTTTTAAGTTATTTTTCGGTAAAAACATTCTTGAAATGTGAAACTTTCTAAATTCAGACATAACCAGAACAGTTCAAAATAATGCAAATTAACCAGTAAAATTAAAACCTAACAAAAAAGTACATACAATTTTCATAACTTATAATTTTCGCGACTCGAAATGAAAACCACCGTTGAAAATTTCTTTTAAAACCACCAAAGAATGTGGCGACGTGTATCGGCAAACAGAAGTTCTAATAAATTTTCACAGAAGTAGAGAACAATTTTCATCGCGAAAATCATCCCTGCTCATTTCCTGTAGATTCGGGTAAAAAAATTTTAATTGTTTACTTACATAAACTGGTTGCCACCTAGCGGCAAACTAGAGATCTAATTAACTTTCACAATGCTTTAGAACAATTGTTACCCGGACTCCCGTTAAAAACTTTGCCCGTCTCCAGAGCTGCTTTTAAAGGTAAATGTAAAAATTGTTCTAACGCACTGTGAAAGTTAATTAGATTCTCCAGTTTGCCGCTAGGCGGAGAATAGTCTATGAAAGTTAACCATTGAAAATTTTCACCTTGACAGTTCTGTCCGTCTCGATGGTCTTTTTCTTCTTTTAATTTTTCCAAAACACTGTGGAAGTCAAGACAATCGCCCGCTTACCGCTAGATCTACGCTACATTCTATGGAAGAAAACAATGGGAAAATTTAGATGTACCCCAGAACCTCTCACACTACTGTCCATCTTCAGAGCTGTTTACGGGGGTCCGGGTGAAAATTTCTAATTGTTAACTTCCATGGACTGGTCGCCACCTAGCGACGAACTGGAGAATCTAATTAACTTTCACTGTGCTTTAGAACAATTTTCTCCCGGACCCCCGTTAACAGCTCTGTCCATCTTGGAGTGTGTGTCGCCACCTCACGGTGCCGAGAGGAACTAACCAAACTGGTTACAAAGCAAAGCAAGTGGAGACCCAAAGCCGACTTGGTGTCATTGATCATCGGGGGTGTGAGTGTTCGGAGGGTGAGCTATGTCTTTGCGCATGGCACCAACTTCCGAATGGTTCACCAAACGAGCCCAACTCCAAAACGATTACCGATGTTCGATGATTAATGGATCAAACCTAGACAAACACGGACAGACAGAGAAAGAACGGACGCTAAAGTGAGAAAGCAAGATAGAAATAGAGAGAGAGAGAGAGAGAGAGAGCGGACGCCAAACTTTTCTAATGATCGTTTTCGGTCTGAACAACGGCAAGGCGAGTGAAGCAAACGACGATGAATCCAGCCCCACACACACACACCAGCCTCGAGATAACGGTTAGGTCAAGTTGAAATATATATATTAATTCGAGTTGAAAAATCGATCGACGTGAAAAGGGAGGTAAAAAGGGGAAGAGAAAGAAGAAGACAACGATTGTGCTAGTGATGATGATGGGTGGTGATGGTGATGGTGTCAAGACTAAGGCAAATGAGATTGTGGTGCACTCAAATGGCTAATCGAGCCATAGTCCAATTAGGTGAGCCTCGGTCTTTTGCCTGACATGAGGTGTGAGCTACATCATTCGAGTCGATTACCATGCAAGCAGACAGTCCTCGTCTTGCTAATTGATTGCGAGAGGTAATCAGAGGAAGAGAGAGAGAGAGAAAATGGTAAAAATGAGAGGGAGAAAGACGTGTAAGAAGGCAGAGAGAGAGAGAGAGTTATCGAGCCACCATTTGCATCACAATGCCAACATAGCACGCACTACAGCCAATTAGTAGCATCCAATACAATACATCACACCAAATAGTGAATGAAAGAGAGAGAGAGAGAGAGGAAACGTGAATGAGAAGATAGAAAAATATAGGAAGAGTGAGAACAAAATAAAAAAGTGATTGAAAAAGAGAGCAAGAGAAAAGAGTGAAGAAATAAATGGGAAAAATGATGCAAGAGTTACAAATAGATATTATTACAATTTAATGCAAAAGCAAAATTATATCAATTTGAGTACTCTCTCCCTCTCTCTCTATTCTGTCTCTTTCTCTCTCTCTCTCTCTCTCTCTCACAGTAAAAACTCAAGATACTAGCCTCCGGCCAGTACTAAACCCGCTAGAACAAGTCAAAATGCATTTATAAAACTATTTTAACTATACTAAAAAGCTGATTACTGTCGATATATTTAGCTATCAATAATAGAGATAAAATATAATATAATTATATTATAATAAAACTTGCGTTTTATTCCAAAAAATGTTCTTATGATGACGAAATAAAATACAAAATAAATAATAATAATAATAATAATAATAATATTAAGGTTTCAATCGATTTATAGTATACAACAAATAGTAACAAATAGTGCCTATGAATGTGTGATAAATAATCATATACCAAAAGTTCGTTTCAAAGTGTTACAATCGTTTTTGAGAGAAAGAGAGAGAAAGTAAACTATAGATAGATCCGATCCAATAGATCCAAGATGCCAATCAATTCTGATAATAATGTCAATAACAGTGATTAGAAAAAAGAACTTTAAAACTTTTGAGGGAGGGAGAGAGAGAGAGAGAAAGATTATCTAGCTTCTTGCCTCTGTGATTTAAATTCATTTCCATTTCTTCTACTCTTTTTTACCAATGTGTATTGAATAATGACAGTGACTGGCCAAGCGGACCGAGTTGATTGACATTAGAGAGAGAGAGAGAGAGAGAGAGAGAGAGAGAGAGAAGTGAAAGAAAGAGAGAGAGAGAGAGAAGTGAAAGAGAGAGAGAGAGAGAGAGAAAGAAAGTGCACTCCAAACTCGAGTTAGCCATTCGTTTTAAATCTTAAACTCCAAGATTTGAGTTTTCTCGTTCCATTTCACTTCTAACTCATCTAGTAGTTTCAGAATACAGAATGCAGTGATTTGATTTTTTTTGGTACACACTCTCACTCTTTTCATTTCTTTCGGTCTCACTCTAATTTTCTCTCTCTCTCTCTCTCTCTCTCTCTGGCGTCATCTCCTGTCTGTCTCTACCCACAAAAATTGAAATGGAAAAAATTCTTCTCGAGCTCTCAGTCTAAGCCCACACACGGTGGATTACCCAGAGCGAGTGAGAGCTTTAAAGTTTCATTTCGAAGAGAGAGAGAGAGAGAGAGAGAGAACGACACTTTCTCTCTCTCTCTGTATATATTATGTGATTTTGTGTTTAAATACCAACCAAACACACACACCAAAAGCATTGTCATTAATAATAATAATAATAATGTGATATACGCGATCATGCTCATGTGAGCTTGAAATGATGTGATAATTTAGCGTATTTTGTCTTCTCCTATATCTCACACTCAACTTGTGTGTATGTGAATGTTATTAACATCAATATATTATCATCATGATTATTATTATTATTAATATTTTAATATATTTTTCTAATTGTAATAATAATAATAATAATATTCATAATTTTGCTCAATATACATACTGTGTTAGGTTTGAGTTGGCTACGCTAATAGGATAGCCTTGGTTTCTAATTATTATTTTGAAGCCAGTCGAGAGAGAGAAAGAGAGAGAGAGAGAGAGAGAGAAGTAGAAAGGATTTGCATGTTTGAGTGGATCGTTTCATTGTCATTTGTGCCTCACTTTTTTTCACTGATAATGCCTGTGTCGATTCTCACAAACCGATCCAAAGCTCGAAGCTTGTTGTTAAATTTTATCTACCTATCTTCTTCTATATATAAAGCATGTTGTGACGCGGTGACGAGGAAAACGAAAAAGTCATTTGAGCGCCACCAGAAGGTGTTATGCGACAGGAATAAAATAGTTTTATCTTATTTTATCTCATTTTTAATCACAACCATACTGCACAAATTATTTTTAGTTATTATATGTAAAAAAATAAATATATTAGGCAAACTTTTTTTTCTTGGGATAAAAGTCGATTAAGAAAGTGGAAAAATGGGTAATATTTTTAAAGCGAAAAAAATGAGATGAAACGAGCAATTTTAAGACAGTTTTGTGTATGTGTGGATTAAAGGAGAAAGAGCGGAAGAGAGAGAGAGAGACAGAGAGAGAGAGAGAGAGAGAGAGAGAGAGAGAGAGAGAGAGAGACAGAGACAGAGAGAGAGAGAGAGAGAGAAGACGAATCCATTTAGAAAAGCATTGCATTGCGCGATTTGTACGCGCTTTAGAAGTTGACTCGGTAGTAATGGTCGATCAATAAGCGAGGGTTGATCGTAGTTTGAGAGAGAGAGAGAGAGAGAGAGAAAGAGAGAAGAGAAAGACACACAAAAGTCTTATGAGTTGAAGTCATTTTTGTGCTGCTTTGGCACACTGGGACAAGTTTTGATGAGCTTGCATCTCAAACACGCCACTTCACTTGGTGTCTGTGTTCACTTTATGTGTGTGGATTTAGGCTTTTATAAATAAATATTTATTATTATTATTATTAAATTGACTTGTGTCACAACCATTGTGTGTGTGTCCAACTTGGATAGAGTATAGAAGACAATCGATATGTTTTTAGTTTATTGAAATTTTTCAAAAATATAAAGTAATAATTATACCAATTTCTCCCGATGATGATAAACAAAAAAATCTACTTTGATGATCGAACAGAATGTTTGTATATGAGTTGCTTATTTAGTAAAAAAACATTGTCTAATATGGCAAAAAAGAATGAGTAAGGTGTTCGTACAGCTATTGTTAAAAAAATAACTTGAATATACTTATTAAAGTTTAGCCCTTTGGAAGTAAAGTTACTGTATAGATATTTTTTTAATTATCAAAATTGTAAGTTTAAAATAAATTGAAAAAAGCTACTTTTCCGGTGGAAAATCACTCTAACTCTCTCTCTCTCTCTCTCTCTCTCCACTGACAGTATGATAGGCGCCGTCGTTTTCTTATTTGAGCCTTCACAATCTCGGTTGAAAAGAAAATCAAAAGAAGACAAAAACAGCAGCAGCAGCCGCTGATGAAGAAGAAGAAAGTAGAATCTTTTCTTCTGTATATATATATTTTTAAAATTTTGTTTAGAGTCTAGAAAAAAAGAAGCAAATAATAAAAAAAATAGCAAGTGGTGTAAGTGAATGATGGCAACATCGATCCAAAGTGGGTTTTCTTCCGTCCTGATTGCTTCTCGCCATTGTTCTCCAACTTTAATTGTCTCTCTCTCTCTCTCTCTCTCTCTTTCTCGCCATCGCCAAAGTCGAAAAGATTCACTTGATTGAGAGATTTATATTTTAAAAAACACATAATAATAAATAGCTGTAACATAATGAAAATCAATAGGAGAGGAAACAAATAGAAGAAAATCCTCTACTCTATATCCTTGGTTTTTTATTTGTGTAGCTATTGTATGTTTGTGCCACACTCTATTTTTTTGTGGTTGCGTGATTTGTGCGTTTGCTTCAATTTTTCGTTTGTTTTCTCATAACTTTAAAAGTTTTAGAGATTACATTTATATTTATACATTTATAAAACTATAACGGTGAAATTTTTCGATTAAGGTGCATGAAGGTTATTTCTTTCTCTTTCTGTCCCCAATAACTTAACCTAACCTCTTTCTCTCTTTTGGTTATTATTTGAACAAAGTTGACCCTTGAATCTAACATATATATTGAATGCAGTATTCCATTGAATTTCCATCAAAATCAGGCACTATACCCACCCTAGTTGCAACTCGAAAAGAGAATTAAGACAAACAATAAATAAACAACCAATACAAGGGTTGTTTTCATTTTATCTCTTTCTACATCTTTATCTTCTCCCTCTTCCCCTCTGCTTCTCGCTTATCTATATTTTTCTTCTTTTTTCTATCACACAGATCTAATGTATCTCTCTTATTCTCTCCTCTCTCTCCCTCTCTCTATTAATGATGATGTTTGCGGACAAACTTGTGTAAGTTAAGTTCAACCCTGTGTGCAACTACGCACACACAGACAGACACACAAATGTCAATTCTCTTGGGCACCTTTGAGTTATTTGGTGGACATTTTCTGTTGACTTTTGGTGAAAGTGCCTTCGGGCACGTTGTTTGGTACAGTTAATTTGTGTGCGATGCACTGACAAGTGATTAGGAGAGAGAGAGAGAGAGAAATTTGACCAAGTTAAATTGTCTTGTTTCTCATTTGTTTGTAATACTTTCACTTTTCTCAATCTTCCTAACTTTCTCACACGGTCTTAAACTTAATAATATAACGTTAGTTGAGTAATTTTGTAATTACTTTTTGTATTACAAATAATAATTTTGTCAAAATCAAAACACGCATGCGCCAAGTAAACAAATCTAAATACTACGATTTCGATACATGAAAGTTGCTAGTTAGTTCTTAATTTTGTTATATCATTTTCTTTGTTTTAGGTTATTCTTTCTCATTCTCTCTCTCATATATTATCTCTTTCAGACTTTAGCCTATTTCTCTCCTAGTAGGGTTTGAGTCCAGTCCAATCTTTATCAATGATGTCTGTGCCAGACTCATGATGCACACTTCCTCTCGTCACTTTCTTCTCTCTCTCTCTCTCTCTTCTTTCTCTCTATTTGTGATGATGATGATCACACCACACTGGAGCCATGTTGCTGAACAATCCATGCTTCGTGATCACTTTTCTCTATGTCGTGTTCATTGTATTTGATTGGTTTTATTCTCAAAGATGACTTTTTTCTTCCCTCGCTCTCTCCCTACAGTTTCTTCTTGTTTTATCCCCCTTTTCCACTCATTCTCTCTTTCCCTCTCTTCTCCCTCCCTTTCTCTCTGATGGTTGTTTTGCAAGAATTAAACCAACTCGGCTGGCATTGGCTTTCTTTTTTCTCTCTTTTTTTGTGTGTGTGCCTGTCATTGTCATTAGAAGAGGATGGTCGCTCTGGTAGACTCGTTGGTGTGTGCCTTGTTTCTCTCTCTCTCTCTCTCAATGTCTTTGTCTCTCTTTTTTTCTCTCGGACGTCATTTGGCGAGCACGGCAGTCGATGTCGTCGTCTGGTGTCCAGCACTCTGGTCTCTCTCTCTCTCTCTCTCTGTCCACTAACAACACTATACGTCATCTGTATGCCTCTCTCACCATTCGGATGATAATCACGGGTTTTCTTTTGCTGAGAATTAATTTAATTAAAATAGCTTTTGCATCGGTGAATGGGAAGGTGACTGGAGCATGGTGATAGAAGGAAAGAGAGAGAGAGAGAGAGAGAGAGAGAGAGGTTTTGTGTGTGTGTGTGTGTGTGTGTGTGTGTATTTGTTGATATGTAAATCGGTCCGAAACGTGTGTGTGCCATCGCTTTCATAGTTACCGAATTTTTCCTTTTTTAACCTAACCAAAAATGAGCTTGTCACAACGTCTTGAAATGTCCCCCTCCTTTCATCGTATCATTCTGGTGTAATTTAGAAACTTATGATTGATTCTAAGCGCTTGGCGTAGTTGCGTCACACTCGAGTGTTACACACTGTACACTGACAACTTGATTCAAGCAAAGCAAAAATCAGTGATTCTCTCTTTCTTCCCTTGAAACCATGGCTGTTCACATTGCACGAGGTCTGATTTGGCTATGTGTCATGTCTGGCCTGGCATCGTCGAGCCGAACAAGACTTTGGTTTCCATCAGTTCCACACACGACTCTTGCTTTTTTCACGTCTCCCAATCGGCTGACTTGTAGTTGGCATCGCCATCGATAATAGATTACATTATCGATATGTACTGTCAATACTGAGAGAGAGAGAGAGAGAGGCTCTGCCTTGCTGACAACAGTTCTCGCTTTGGACTCACACTGTTCTCTTCTCTCTTTGAGATTCTCTGTGCGTGTGTTGTTGATTAATACTGATTTTCATTCATGCATTCGACGTATGGTAGCGTCTGTCTGTTTCTGTCTCTCTCACTCTATGGAACGATGATTGGCAAGGCAACAATTGAATCGGTTTGGCAGAGAGAGCATGACTTGACAGGGCACTGACCACTCGATCGATCGATGCAAACCCGCCCAGCTCATTCCACCCCGCCACAACTGACCAAATCCAATTTGACTGCTAATTGCTATGGAGAGAATGAGTAAAGAGAGAGAGAGAGAAACGCAGATCTGCCATGACAAGTTGCAAAGTTCTTCGGTGCGGTTGGACAAAAGCTCACCGGTGTAGCAGTGAGGTAGCTATCGAGTCATGTCGCTTGGCCATGTCACGGGAACTCTCTCTCTCTCCCTTTCACTCACTCACTCACTCACTCACCCACACTCTTTCCCCCTCTCTTTCACTCACTCACTCACTCACTCACCCACACTCTTACCCAATCTTTCCCTCTCGCACTAATGATAGCGATGTGATTGATCACGATTGGCACTAATTGCACACTCCACCGCCATCACCAGTTTCCATAGTGCATCTTTTGTGTGTTGGTGAGTACCGGTATTCGACAACACTCATTCCTGCAATGATGATCATGGTGCAGCATCTCAAGAGGTGTGTGTGTGCTTGCAGCTAATTAAAGTTTTCCCTCCATTCTCTCTGATACATTTTCCAAGTTTGTACCCGCTAGAAATCGCTTTAACCAGGTTTTGATGAGTGATTACTCGCAAAAATGAAGTCTTGCTTCTTTATATTTTTTTGTAGTACTCTTGTTTCTTTCTCACTCTTTTAACCAAGTTTGAATGAATGATGAGTTGGAAAGTGAAGACTTGTGGAATTGGATTGATCCTCGATGATGTTGAGAATGATTGAATCGACCAGTGTTAATCAATACATTTTTCTGCATTTATTATATCAGCCAGCTTTGAAGTTTTTTAGTAACTAAGTTTCAGTTTAGAAACATTTTTTTAAATTCTTCCCTTTTCTAATAAAGAGTTACAAAACGGTGCAAAAATTTAATTTTTTTAAACTAAAATCTAAAGTAAAAACTAAAACCTAGTATAACGGATTCAAGTCTTTAGATATCTCCCCAACTGACACATCATTGAGAACAATTTTCCTTTTCCATGCACACCACTCTCACACAGACACATTCTCCCTCTCATTCCCGATTGCTCACCGAGAGAGAAAGGTGGATGCAAAATGGGAACCCAGACAAAAGGTCTCCTGCTCGACACCTTACCGACTCAAACCAATCTCGGCTCCCCCGGGCGCTAGATGAACAAGGTGAGAGAATGAGAGAGAGAGAGAGAGAGAGAGAGAGAGAGAGAGAGAGAGAGCGAGAAACAGTGGGAAATTCGCCAGCTTGGTTCGCGTTGTGTCCTTGTCGGCAATGTGTCGCTCCGCTTGCAAACTTTGCTATTTGCCTCTCATCCGGCTACATCACTGAGTGAGGCAAGGGTCTCTCTCTCTCTCTCTCTCTCTCTCTGTCCTTCTCTGACTGGCTCTCTCCATACGGCACAGGGCAATCTGTCTGGCAAGCACGATTGATTGCCATCGATGCCATCGGTAGTGGTTGCTCAATGCTGAGAGACGAGTGATCCATCTTGCTCATCTCGATTGGCACTCTCACCGTAGACCACACACCACCCCACCCATCACTGCCTTGTCCCTTGTTGATCCAAAGCTCTATGGCCGATTTGGCCATTGGTGGCCACTCACATGTCACCATCACCATAATTATCATACAAAACAATAGTCGTGGTGAACACACCATTCGTTTGTGATATTATATTTGATTTAATTTAATTCGCTCTGTTATTGTTCCACGAGTGTTCTAAATAGAATTTTTGAATATAACATTCAAATCCTTAGATTATCTGGTGCTTAGGATACAATTTTAGGATAATCTATTAGATATCCTAGCGTGCCAAAGATTCTTTGATTATCTTGTGCTCCGAACAAAATTTTTGAATAATCTATTAGATTTTCTAATATTCCCAAGCTTAAGTTCTGAATAGAATTTTCGAATAATTTAATCGATTTTATAGTGTTCCAAAGATACTTTGACTATCTTATACTTATTCGTCCATTAGATTTTATACTATTCCAAAGATTCTTTTAAATGTGTTTGAAGAGTAGCAAAATTTAAACTTTTTCTGATAAATAGAAATTTTTTCTTTTACACATTTATTTTTCGTGAATGAATAAAAACAACAACAAAAGTGAAAAGAATGAAAGATAAATTAGCAGGGAAAAATAGGATATTAATAGAAAAGTAAACAAAACCCTAAAGTAAACATTTGCCAATATATTCATTACACTCTTTTAATTTTATACTCAATTTTAAAATATATAAACACAAACAAGGTTGATATAAAGTTTTTTTTCTAAAATAGCTTCCAATCCTCCCCCTCTCCTTCTCTCAACTCTCTCTCTCTCTCACTCTCATTCTCTGAACACACACAGACACCATACAAATTTTTCATAAGCAATTACCAAATCCCAACACACCTTCACACCTACGGGAAAGCAAAAATGGTTTAAATTCTCATCACATCACTTTCAAACTATTTGTTTTGCACAACACAAATCTCGAAAAAAGTTAACATTAAAAATAACATACCTTAATAATAAATTAGCTATATTTCCCAGAGTTATTATTATTATTATTAAGAAAAAAACCAAGAGATAAAATAATGTTTTATTCTAATATACATTTATATAATCATATTAAATTCTCTCTCATTTTCTCACAAGTTTGCTTAGTTTGAAAGTTGAAGGGGAGAGAGAATGGTATTGAGGTGGTACCGGTTGGGTATTGTCACGAACAGTACTCGCTCCTTGGTTCGGAAAGCCAACCAAATTGTCTCTCTCTCTCTCTCTCACTCATTATCCCTCACTCTCTTTCATTCTCACCCGCCCCACTGTCAAAACCACCGAGTGAGACCACCACGGTGAACACACCGTGCCACACGAAGACTTGAAAAACCTGAGAGAAAGAGAGAGAGAGAGAGAGAAGCTGCGTTGGAGTAATTTGGCCAATTTGGGCCCCGAACGCGTCAACACTTCACCCCATTGGGTAGACTCGAGATGATGGAGAGTGCAAGAACAACCTAAATTGGCCACCAAGGGCCTACACAACTTGAAAGAGAGAGAGAGAGAGAGAGAGAGAGAGAGACAAGAGAGAGAAACGAGAGAGAGAGAGAGAGAGAGAGAGAGAGAGAGAGAGAGAGACGAGAGAGTTAGTGACGCAAAGGGGAATTAATTCACAATTAGCACCAATTGACCATTCCACACACGTAGTGGGTGTGCAAAAGTAAAATTAAAAACAAAAACAAGCTGATTCTATCTCTCTCTCTCACTTTTATAACTTTAACTCTCTCTCTCTCTCTCTCTCTTTCTCTCCTCTCCCTCTCTCTCCCTTACCCATTGACGTTGTCTTTGTTGTCGGAAAGTATCCCCGAAGAGCCCGACCAAAATAGCTGTCCATGGCAAGCATCGTAAGCACAAATTAACGATAGCATTTTTTGCCAAACATTTCGAAGTGAAACTTCTCTCTCTCTCTCTCTTATTTTCATCCTTTCTATCTCATTCCTTCTCTCCCTTACTTACCATTCATCTATCCCTTTCTTTCAAACTCTCACTCTCTTTGCCCTTTTTCTCTCTTTCCCACTTGAATAGATCAAAAGCAACAATAGCACAGTGTTTTTGCCTAGACACGCTATTTTTTCACACAACCTTCAAAAAATATGAAAGTTTCATATTTTATGACAAAACTACACTTAACTTGAACTAGGAAGTCAAAACAAAACAAAAATTATTATTGTTATTATTTTATTACTAAAACAAGTAGTAGTAAGAAAAATTTGGAATTCAAGTCGCATGTATCTCTTTTACTTTATCTCTATTTCTTTCTCTCTCCCACACTTCAGTGAAATAAATGAAAACCTATCAACCAGTGTTGAAATAGCAATCTTTTGGAAAAAAAATTTTCAGCAAAATACTTTGACGGGTCTGATTTATGTAAACGTTAGCTATTTTGGTGAAATTGTATTTAACTAGATGATTTAGAACTAACTAGAACAGTATACATACCAACTGAAAATAAAATTCATTGGCCAACAAAAAAAAATAAATAACTGATAAAATTGTCGAAAAATATCGATATTTTACCCATTCTAAAGACCATTATATTATGACATCAAACTAATAAACTTGAAGTTTTTGTTCAAGCACTTTGATTTGGTCAAAGTAGCTTTACCCATTTACCGATCCAAGATGTTAAGAAGATAGAAACCTCAAAATATTTAACGATATCGATTCATAAGACAAAATTCGATAAACGCTAAGAAATCTTAAGAAATCGATCTATCTCCTTTTAGTATAACAATAAAAAATAGGATATAATATATAAATATAATAAAATTTTTTTATTGAAATATATAGTAGCACAAGCACCTAAATATCGTCATCATTAAATATATAATCACGTACAATCTTGCGTTGTATATCATACATAATCCTGTCTATTCTCTCTCTCAACAACATAAACATATAACAATAACAAAGGCAATCAAGTGTTACAATAGTACGAGAGAGAGAGAGAGAGAAAGTCCCTGAATAGTGGTTGGATTAGGGAAGACGATTAGATCGGGCACAAGTTGCTGAGAGTGCAGGTGGCTCGACAACTCTCTCTCTCTCTCTCTCTCTCTCTGAGCAGTGTATAAAACAATAAACTATCGGCAGGAAAGCTCATTGTCAGGTGCTAAAGTGGTTTAGAGGAAAGAAATAATAGTGGCGGGGCTCATTAGCGCAAAGAACAAACCAGAAAGAGAAAGAAAGAGAGAGAGAGAGAGAGAGAGAGAGAGAGAGAAGAGAGGTTAATAACACAAAAACCCAAAGTCTTGAGATTCTTAAGTGGCAAACCAAGCGAACTGTATCGGCTTAGATATACTCTAAAGCAAACCTCTCATCAGCACACGACCCAAATAAAGTACTTTCTTTTTCTTCACAAAGAAGAGAAAAAGTGAGTGAGTGAGAGAGTGAGAAAGAGAGTGATTGAGAGAGAGAGAGAGTGAGTGAGAGAGGGTGAGAGAGAGATTTGTAGAATCTGACTTACAAGCCACCCAAAAAAACACAAATACACTAGTAACACTTTTAATAAAAAAAATTTTTGCTAAAAAACTAATTATATTTTTGGAAACTAGAGTTGAAATAAATTTTACAAATTTTCTAAAATTTATAAATTAATGCTAGTAATGCTATTTAAAAAAAATTATTTTAGATTATATTATATTTTTACAACAAGAACTACTAAGTGTTACCTCTGGTTTGTGGTTAGAATATGTATATGTAGTTAATTTGATACAGCATTTTTAAAGTTTCCTTGTATAATCTAAATCTAGAATATTTTATTTTAAAATAACTAGCATTAATTTATAATTTTTTTAATATAAACTCAAGTTTGTAAAAATTTAATTGGTCCTTTTTAAACCCAAAATTTTGTCAAAAGATGTTACTATAGTTTATTAAATCGATCGATCCCAACACATAGAAAGGTTTTCTTACAAGGAGTCAATTTAAAAATATAAAAAATAATATCAATTTAGCTCAAGCCAGACACGTCGTCACCATCACCATCACCAAACACAATCATTACAAGCTTCATGGATCTTAATAGATCAAGTCACACACACAAAGCAAACGGAGATTGAACCATAAGTCTTATCACTATCTAACATCTAAATGAGAGAGAAGGAGAGGAGAGAGAGAGAGAAAGACTTGCCTATCCTGATCAGGCAAGCAAGAAGTTCGCCTCCAACGTAATAATTTGGTTGAATGACTATGTTTGGTAATGAAATGCGTTTTTAGAAAAATACCCATATTTCCAAAACAATTGATTTGTTGTCGGTAGCACGTCATCTATAGAGAGTGTGAATAAAGCACTACAAGTGAGTGGAACTAGATGAAACTAATTGAGATGAGCCTGCAAGGTTTGAATATATCTTAGGATAACAGAAAATAATTTTGCTACTCCAAACTACTTTGAGGTGTATTAATTGTCACAACCACCCACTCAGCTATCAAAGTGAGGAAAGCACAGCCTTCCTAGCTGAGCAAAGGCGAGCTAAAAGAAAGGGAAGTGAAATAAAAAGAGAGAGAAATAAATAAAAAGTCAGAGCATCCAAGAAGCAAACCAAGTGTAGTTAGACCAAAGTATAATTACTTTGGTGCTAGCACATCGATCCTCACACTATGATAGGTGCGATTGTGGGAGTCTCTATCTAAATAAATTATAAATTGACTTGACAGTGTCGACGTTATGCCAATAGGTAATAGACATATGTGAACTTCGAAACATTGAGAGAGAGAGAATCCAAACTTAATTTCCGGTGGCGCCACAGATTCGGAATGAGAGTAAGTGAGAGAGACAGAAAGTCGGGCGTGGCACGCAATGATTAGCAACAACCGCCAAGCAGCTCCGACTGAGGCACAACTGAAAGGGAGAGAGAGAGAGAGATAGAAACGCTTGTGATATCTAATGTCTTTTTAATGGTAAGAATATTCCACACACAAATCGAGTCACCTAAAAGTCTAAATAGGAACGGAAAAGAAGAGGGAGAGAAAGAGAGAGAGAGAGAGAAAAAAGTTTGGTTTTAACATCGAGTCGATTCGGGATACAGAGAAAAAGAGAAAAACAAGAACAATAGCAAATGGAACAAAGTAGAAAAATCTAGACAAGTGAGAGAGAGAGAGAGAGAGAAGCATCATTGCCTAGAATTCAGCCCAAACTAGAGCACCTTCCAAGAGACAGTTCCAGTTCGGGTGACATTGGCAAAAGAAGGAGAAAGAGAGAGAAAGAGAATCCGAGAGAGGATGGGCCAGATCAGACGTGTGAAGAATCGACAATCGTGTGCAAATAGAAACGAACGAGAGAGAAAATGGAAAGCCCAAGTGGGATGACTTAGCCAAGAGAGAGAGAGAGAGAGAGAGAGAGAATGGAATTTTAAAAGAAATCAATTCCTTATTCGGTCCATCATTTAGAGAAGAAGAAAAACTGTGTGCTGTAAGAATGTAAGGCTTGAGAGAGGAGTCACAAGGGGAGAGAAAGAGAGAAAGAGTGAAAGAGAAGAGAAAGAGAATAAGCGAGCATGATGAAATGAAAAAAGAAAAGTTTAAATAAACAACAACAGTTGATTTCGTTGAGTGTGGCAAACAAAGACACAAAACGAGAAGTATGAGAGGCACACACACAGTGTGACAGTCAAAACCAGATCAACGAATGGGTAATTTAAATTATGCAAATTTCATTTTCACTAAGATTCGTATGAGAGAGAGAGAACGATCAACTGTGAGCTCGCTTCTCACATTTGCACACACACACAAATATATATATATAAAGTCTCATAAGAGAACATCCTAAAAAATTGAGAGAGAGAGAGAGAGAGAGAGAGAGAGAGAGAATAAAGAAGAGATGAGCTGTCTCATTATCATCATCATCATCGTTTTTGCCGTTGCGACGAATTTAATAAAACAAATACTATCAACGTGGGTTAATGAAAGTGGCTCGATGCCACCAGGGGTTTATTGATCGAGCCAAGTGACGCCAGGATAATATCCATGGAAGTGAGAAAGAAAGAGAGAGGGAGAGAGAGAGAGAGAAAGATTAAGAATGAGAGAAAAGTGAACCAAATGTCAACAAGATATTTAGACTTAAGTGTAGAAAAAATATATATTAATATAAGAAATATACGTAGGTTGACTAGCCTTACAAGATACTTTCTCTGGATATGTTAAGTTAGGGATGGCAGGGAAAGCCAACCTTAAAAGAAAGTTTTTAGAAAAACGTTACTTTGATAGTGCTTTTTAGCAAGAAACTTCCCAGGAACTCTCCTATATAAATACACAGGGTTGTCTTTTCCTGCGATCCCTAGTTAAGTTAAATCTGTTTATTGCTAGTTAAAAATTAGAAGTGATTGGGTTTGTTTGGTAAAATAACCGAGAAAGGAGGAGAGAGAATAGATGAGTTGCATCAGTAATTTATCTAAGGTTTAGGCAAGTTTCAGTTAGGTTAATTTAGTTTTTCGGTTATATAATTTATATATATACATAATAAAAAAGTAAAATCTAAGTTAAACGGTTTATTTAGATTATTAGATTAGTGTGGTTGTAGAGTGAGCAAATAGACGTAGACTTATTTTGAATGTTCATAATTCATAATAATGTCTTTTTGAGAGGTTAATCAATTCACCAGGCAGCCAACAAAGCGAGAGAACATAATCTTCTCGTTTGTTCGTCTATTTTGGACGGACCTCGAGTGAGCAAATAGAAATACAAAGGAAAGCAATGAGAACGAACAAAAGTATTGAAGCAACTGATGTGTGATGTTTGGGTATTTTCATGCTAATCACTCTCATTCATACTTTATCCCTTCAGATCACTGGGTGCAATTGGAACAAGTTATCAAATTCATCATCATTATTATTATGCGAGAGTTCAAAGTGAACAAAGAGTTTTTCACAAAGATAACAAGGGAAGTATTGTGGGTGTGTGTCATCGACAACAAACAATCGAATTCTTGTTTTGAAATCTTAATCCTGGAAGGTGCGAGAGAGAGAGAGAGAGAGAGAGAGATTTTACTTTTTCATTCAGATAATCGGTTTGCTATTTTGTCGTAGATCATGGTTTCTCTATTTCTTAATTGTTAGTATATACTACAAGTAAAGTGAATCTAATGTGGAGAGAGAGAGAGAGAGAGAGAAAAGCAGCAAATAACTTTTCAATCGCTCCAAGTCGAGTCTGAGCAAACACAGTTAGTGCAAGTAAGAGAGAGAGAGAGAGAGAGAGAGAGAGAGAGAGAGAGAGAGAGAGAGAGAGAGAGAGAGACACACAGACACACAAACACCCCGCGTGCGACACTCAGAGCGCGCATACTTTTGTGTGACCTCACCAC
>WURS02166745.1:0-21294 GCA_011762765.2 Rhinocypha anisoptera
GGGGGGGAGATGGGGAGGGGAGGATGGAAGAGAAACTCTTTAAAACGCCGATCGCTCGTGTTACTTCTAAAAGGGATAAAATAACAAGGAAAATCCCACGTTGTTGCTATGAATTGACTTAGTTCGGGCTATGTTAGTATTTTGATCGTTAAAAATTTTAGCGAGAGAGAGATGACCCATTCATTGGAGAGCAATAGGAGAAACGAAAATTATAAAACGGTGGAATTCAAACGTGATATCATGCCCGACTTCCAATAACTCCTGGACAATTCAATATTATTGCAACGTTGCCAATTTTACACTCTAGGAATTAAATTAGATGGGGTGATGGATGGATCGATAAATGCGAAAAATCTTTGATTCGCACGTGAGATAGATAATTTTTTTTATCATTAATGAGTGCCGACTATAGCCACATGTCAATTAGTCGACTATAGCCACAAGCCACATGACCATAATTGACGGTGAAAATATGAGTTCATTTATCGCATCCATTTATTTATCGCATTCATTTATGTATCGCATCCATTTATCGCATCCATTACTTATCGCATTCATTTATCACATACATTTATTTATCGCATTCATTTATTTATCACATCCATTTATTTATCGCTTCCATTTATTTATCGCATCCATTTATCGTATCCATTTATCGCATCCATTTATCGCATCCATTTACTTATCTCATTCACTTATCACATCCATTTATTTATCGCATTCATTTGTCGCATCCATTTATTTATCGCATATTAATCCATCCATTATCGCATCCATTCAATTATCGCATTCATTTCAACTTGAACCACGTCATTGAACGTACAAAAATACCTTTGTTTAAAGTAATGACTTCAAGTGAATTCTCGCAAACGTATGCATAAACTCTTTCGTTCATACATTTGTTTGCAAAATACTCATCTTCTCCATGAAGGGAAGAAGAATGGGAGCTGATGGAAACATGGGTTGCCTCCCCTGAAGTGAAGTAAACATTGGGATGGACTCAAAATGCAAAAATTGTGCAAATGCATTCGAAGGAAAATACATGGGACGTTGGAAGAGGGTTTCCCTTCGCTTTATTCCCTGTTGCGTCAACTGTGACAAGTAAAGAAAGCACCCATGATTCCGGAATGGATAACGCGGACATCCAGAGTCGCGCCTCCGCCGAACTTCCGCCCGAACTAAAGCAGGAAAAATAACAAAACAGAATGTTGTCACCGTAGCAATGCCACAAATAACAATTGAAAGAGCGTCGCTATATGCTTATCAGGTGACATCGGAAACTTTTATCACATACCTACTTAGGTTGAAACATGGAATATAATGCTTAGAGGCTTTGAAAATCAGAAGGCTCAGAAGTTTTGCTAATAATGTTTTGCAGTGTGAAAATTACAATGTGAATGCAGCGTAGTAGCCACACTTGAATAGTGTTCAGCTGTTAACCAATTTTAGACAGATAGTGGTAAAATTTTCAAATCTGAATAGGCTATTATTAGAGCAATAAAGAACTTTTTAGAATAACATACATTTTTCCAAATTAAAATTTACGCCATTTTAGAAATAAAAAAAATTTTATCCAGCCGTGTGAAATGATCCTACTCGGTGAACGGTGGGTGAAGCTACGAATACCTACCCCCTTCCCAGGCCTCACCTCCCCTTCTTAACTCTCTGACTCACACATTGGAGGATAGGCAAACAGTGTTGCAGTTTTCCTCACAGTGGCGGAGGGAAATTAATATAACATATTAATAAACTTCTTTATTGGCATGTTTAGAATGGGAATTGACATATAACTAGAGACAAAAAATGTCAACTACGACGACGTGGCGCTGGTAGGGGAGGCACGGTAGGGGAAGGAAGGAGCACGGGGAGTGGGGGTAGCCGAGGACAGAGAGGGGGGGGGGTGCGCAGAAATTCTTGCACAGGACCATTTCAATGCGGCTGGACTATATATAACAGGGAGAAAATGATAATGACAGGGGAATCAATACAGTTTGGTAAAAATGCTATATGAATCAACATTTATAAACATTTTATGTGGAAATGTTTCGCTTTTTATGTGAGGCAACCTTATTCAAACTAATAAAGTTGCTATTATTCAAAAGATTGGAATAAAATAGAAAACCCGTGAGTAGGATAAATGGATATATTATATCGTATTCGAAGGACTAACCATTAATAGTTCTTCTTAATTAGTATATCCTATAAAAACCAGGCGTTTGCCAGTTCAATTTATGAATGACAAACTTTGGAAAATGGACATATAACGACTGAATGTTGCAAAAGTAGACTAGAGAAATAGACTGTGCAGAACGCGTCTGAATGCATACAAGTAGTAACCCAAAATTCATAGTTGGTTGCACTTGAATCACCCGCGTTTCAGGCATTCACAACTTAGTATACAATTTAACTTATGGTATTATTATGATTTGAGCAAATATGAGGGAACCTTCGTAAGATCAAGAAAATGCGAAATAGGATAACAGCTCTTTCTTACCGAAATACGAAAAAAAAGTTAACCGCTACCACTAAAAACCCTATGCTGAGATACACTGCTTGTTCAAAATTACAGCCTATTCTAAAATTCTTGAGCGATATAAACCATAATGCATCATTCATGTCCATAACAGATAATGGACCATAATTTTCATTCTAATTACTCTATTTCTGACCAAGTATTGCCTATTACACCACCATACCTGATGGTTACATACTTATAGAATATAAGTAGTGGTTAACTATAAGTTATATATAGGTTATGTTTCGTCATGTTTAAGGATTTTAAATTAAAAATCACTACAAAATTATGTAAATATGTTCATCCTCCATCTTGACTGTTTTTGTTATAGGTGTTTAGCGGAAACGCTGTTGATGTAATTGCTCACACAATTAAGAAATTGACAGTTTTTATCAAGAATATGAAAATGTGAGGAACATGTATAATACACATTATACCTTGGTGAAAAAATCAAATAATGAAACATATACCTGCCACTAATTTCGATCGATAAAATTTTCAACGTCCTTGACTACCTAAAGAACCAAGGACACATGAGAAGAGAGACATATTTCGAATGTTTAAGTGTGACACATGATACATCAAAAAATAATACAAGAACAGAAAAATGTGAAAACTTTAGGACCTAACGAATCATTCACTTTTCTTAAAACTACTCTTAAGTACCCATAAAGAGAAACAAGTTACCAACTCTCACTCCTTTGAGCGAATCAGAGCAACTTGATTTTGAAGACCACGGTTGTTCCCAGATTTTACTGAAAAGTAGTGCCTGATGTAACGTCAGAATTATTTGTACCATTCTCCTCCTCGGGAGCAAACAAAAAAAACGCCGCACACTTCCAAATTTACGTCTTTATTCTCTCGTTTCTCACTTCACACTCCCTCCACTTCGCACTCAACAGTCCCCACTATTCCTCCACACAGCAATCCAAGCTCTTCCCCATACACAAACACCAAACAAAAACCTTCAAACAATCAACCATGCAAAATTTTAATCCACATCAACAACAATGAAACAAATGGCCAGTACACAAAATCACAACAATAGTTGATAGTGTCGGCCGTTACATGGTGGAAACGAATCATCGTAGCGAAATGAAAAAAACAACTTGGTAAATTTCCACAATTTATAAATTGTGGACATTTACCAAGTTGGTTTTTTCATTTCGCTAAGGTACCTAGCAATAAACTCGATTGTCTCAGGCTTGACAACGTGGAAATTCATCTTGGCAAATGAAGAAGACTGTAACTTTCCACAAATTTTATTTCTTTGATATTACTAGTTTCGAACGCATAGGCATAGGTATCTGATGATGTCGCCTATGTGTTCGAAACTATTAATACCAAAGAAATAAAATTTGTGGAAACCTGTTGCCCTCCTCTGCTTTTTCTCACTGCGGCCCTCCACTGCCCGAGACCACCGATGTAGGCTTAACTAGACTCGAAATAGGTTTAACATATTTTTTCAAGGCTATTAAATGCTTTATTAGGTTAAATGGAATACAATTTATTTGGGTCAGTCACTTTCTGTACCGCAACTCCAACCAAGTGTTTTTATTTCTATAATGTCTATCTTTCACAAAGTTGACTTGCCGACCATTGATTTTAGTAGTAGCTGTGGCTAGCGGATAGTTAACTCAAATAAAGTGACGGGTTAATCTCCATTCGGGTCCATCCCGTCCGCGTCAGCATCGCGGATCTTGTCCCCGTCGGTAAAAGCGTGGCGACGGGGATGGCCGGTCTCTCCGAGAGAAGATGTGGCAATCTGCTCAAGTGGTGGTGGTGCATTCCCCCCTTGGCCGAAATTCTTTCCTCCGTCCGCAAACGCCGTAAAAGTGTTTTCGAGACTTTCGCCGCCAAAATAAGCCATCTCTTACCTCCCTCAACACACCACGGCCCCTCTTCCACTTCCTTTCGACCCGCAAACATGTCTATTTTCCACGCTCGCCGCCAATCGGCCGGGTAGTGCCCTCCCAGAGGATTGCGGATCGCGTGGGAGGGTGGCGTGGCGGCCGGGAGGAGGAAGAAAAAGAGGGAGAGGTCACTCAGTATCGCCAAGAAGGAAAGCAAACAGTTCTTCGACCGACCGCCGAGTTGACCAAAGGATAGGGAAGAGCGGGGAATGAGGGATCGAAGGATTTGTGATAGGCGAAGGGTTTGGATTAAACGTAAACTCCATGCCGGTGGTTGGAGCGATAAGAGGATGGGCTAGAGGAGGGGTTATGGACGCGAGATGAGGCTAAAACGTTCAATTTTCTCCTCACGCAAATATTGAAAAATTGAACATTAATATATGTGTCTCATTATATATTAAGGAATATGAGGATAAGGATGGAAACGTTTCCATCTTTCTCACCACATTGTAGATAAGTACCTTAATTATAACAGATCATGGAGATTTGCCCGTATATTTTACCACGAATTTCCTCTCACTCATTAAATATTGCTCCCCCATACCCCTCTAACCAACATTTCGGCCATAAACTGAGTTACACACTTCTTCGCTAAAATACACTGGGACTTGGATAATTCTAACTTCTAAAATTCGAATTCGTCTTCAATTGGAATTTGTTTTTGTCCCAAGCATTTTCTTTGTAATAAATGTTAAAAAATCGTGGCCTGAATTTTTTTGACAACAGTACGTGTGATGTCTTATAATGTATATATATGTACTAATAATGTCTATCGAATAATTTTTTTGCTAAATCATGAAGATTGATAATTTTTTTAATAACAAAAAGATTTAGTTAGAATATTTTTAACGCTCCCTTGAAGATGCCCAGTCCCTAATATGCGCGTGGATGACATAATGTCTTCCCTTTCCATCCATCCCAACGAATTAATTACATTTGATTTAAAATCCATGCATAGTATTCTTAACTGTCTTTGAGTGGTCCTTACTCCTTCTCTCATAAGTCTCTGAGTAACCTCACTTCCCACTCGTACGCACTCGTTACTCCACGCACGCCTATTCCCAGATTATCACTGATTGAACGTTCACTTTTCTTTCGCCTACCCTCTCTCTACTGAATTCGCTCCCTGACAACTTTGACCAGTTTTCGCTTTTCTCCGACACGTTTAAAAACCTTTCCCTCTCACATCTCCCCTCCTGTAATAACTAATCAGTCTGTGCCCTCTCATGATATTTTCAAATTTTATTTTTCATTAGTTTATTCTATTCTTGTTGATGTTTGAGCCTATGTTTGTTCTTTTTGTTTAAGGATCCGCTGTAAATTATCAACTCTATAGGTGTAGGTGACCCTATTTTCTAAATAAATAAATTCCTTTTATGTGTTCCTATCACGGGTGGATTAATAGCATGCAATCGATATCGAATCTATATTTTATTATTCCACTGACAAGAACTTAACGTATGTGCGTGTAGGTGAGAGGGATGGAGGAAAAGAAGGCGGAACGGGAGTGTCTGGAGAATAAAAGTGAAATGACTTTGGTTGAATGGAAGGAGAATGTTGATTTACCCGGGGAGGGGGGGTGGGGGGTGGTATGAGGAAATTCGGAGAAGAGTGATAGGTGTACGAAGGATATCGAATCAAGGTCTGTGGTGAAAGATTATTGTGAACGCAAAATACATGATTTGCACGTGGAATACGTTATGAGAACATTTTCATGCATATTCTAAATTCAAGTATCATTATGTACCTATGTGAAAGTAATTCAATTCAGCTTACGAAAAATTAAAGTATATACCCGTATCTCATGTATCAACAATACTTTTAAGACGAAACCAATTTCATTATTGTGTGTGCAAGGAGTAATGTTAACTTTAACCCTGTGTTCATTACGCAGATATCTTTATCAGCAATGCAAAAGAAAGTAGTAATTCTTGAATACTGCATACCTTGATCTTTGTCACAATGGTCGCTATAAGTGAACCATTTATTAACCATGCGGGTTTTACGTTCATTATAGCATCCATGTCAAAGCAACGTCATTCTGGAAGCATGGGAAATTCACACGTGGAAATCCCTACGATTCGCTGGACGTCCTTAATGTATGAAAGGGACAAAAATGACGGGATTGCGTTTTCATACATGTAGCGGAAGTAGTTAATATACTTATCATTGGTTTAATGATCTTCCTTGGCGCCTTGTTATCTGGTGCGCAATCAGGCAACTTTTGTTGTTTAATGGCACTCTCCCATTGGGGTGCTTCATAAATAAGTGGAAATCAAATACTTCCGTAAGAATAATCCACGTGGAAAAAAATAATAACTAATGTGACGAACGGGGAAAAATGTGATGTAAATTGTTCGAATCGGTTTAATTGACCAATATACAAGTGGAATACCTAGAAAAATGTTGATTTTAATAAGATATGGGGCAGTATGAAAAAAAAGCTACAATTACTACGAGAATATTATTAGGTTTAACTCTAATTTCTTTTACCGAAGCATGATTGAAAGTAGCCTTTCGTTAAACTATTCAATAAATATGCATTCAGTAGCATCTCCCAATGGGAATCCATTTGCTTATGACTACAACTTCCTCGTGGCAGCTCTCCTTCAGTTTTGCTCCTAGCAAAGCAGGTGCACTGTCCCGATACAGAACTTCGCCAGCATCCTATTTTCGTCGTGAATCAGGAAAAAATTGAAGCGTGGTACAGGGACAACAGAGTCGCCGGTCTTACCATGTTTTTCCCTTGAAGGCTCAACGCTAGAGGAATTATTTCAAAGATAACCGCCACGTCGGCTGATCGAGCGAGTCTGAGAGAGCAAATTTGAATTGGTTTACAGTTGTTTCGGCGCTGCCGTGGTTTAGATTGTCTCCTAAAAAAATCAGAACCTAAACACGCATCGAGGGATAATATCAGTGATGAATATGTACCCTTTACGGAATATGTCCTCTTGCTTTTTAAATACCTAGTACCTATCATAGCACCCTCCGCAATGCACCATAATTCAAACATCGGAATCTGAAAGGTAAAATGGAACGTGTTGTAGACTCGTAGTAGTTGCTGCGAAGAGTTTGAAATGAATTTCGACGCGAAAAAGAAGTAGATATGTGTTGCAAAATAATATAAATCATTCCGTTAATGTTTTAGAATTTCTCGAGCATATTACATGAAATAAGGAAACTAAGGCATTATGGGGTACTACAAGGAAAAGAAGAATAAGGTGGATAGGACACACCCTGAGACAGAATGGGTTCGTGAAGGAATAATAGAAGGAAAAATAGAGGGGAGGGCCCCTCGAGGAAGGTCGAGGGACAAATACGTATTTAGGAAAATTATTAGAGACGTTAGAAGGAAGACATACCAAGGAGTAAGAGAGATAGCACTAGGTACCAAAGGATGGAGGGCTGCAGTCAACCAAACTTTGGATTGAAGTACTGATGATTACGATTACATGAATAAAAGAACAAAAAGAGAAGTTTCAAAAAAATTCCGTAAGGAAATACATGTGTTCCACTCGTGGAGCTCACCTCTCTAATTTTTTTTTAAAGCTGAGGAAGTTAATTCCTCTTTTCTTTGAAGTTAACTTTCAGGAAATTTTTTCTAGCTTTGACCTCGGATTTTAGGATTTTACTTTTGTTATCCAAATCATACATACAAACATTTTCTGATAATTTCCGCATTATGGTTTGAATTGACACACCGGAAAACCTGTATAGAGTTAGTTATCGCTTTTCTAATGGAATACTCCTGTTAAGACGAGATTATTACTTCCGATGCCTATTTCCGGTCTAACTAATCTCAAAGTGGGGAAGTTCTGCCGGTAGGCAAGCAAGGCTTAATTTTAACACTTAATGTTTCCTGCATGCGTTTTTTCCTTATAACCGCATCCAAACCACAGTATTAAACTCTCTGATTGGCTCGTTAGGTTAGGGAAGAACTCAGTATTTTTTGATTTTCGATGGAAACAGTCTGTTATGTTTTCAAGAGCGGTGCCAATAGGAACACAGGGGAAAAGAATTTACACGCCAAAAGAGACCAGTATTATGGGGAAGTTAACGCAGGTGCTGTATATGCGAGGCTTATTTTGTTTTTTCATGAAAATGTTTATTCGGAGTTCAGAGCTTTGTATTCAGCGGAAAGCCATTTCATGTGTTTGTACAGGGGAAAATTACTGCTGAAACGATGGGTCTCATTTGGTTGTCTAGATTGTGTGTCCTTGTTAGTGCATAAAGTTCAGGAATGCTGGGGGTTTCTGTTTTTAATGTGAAGCGTAATGATTGTGATCCAGTGAGCTAGTGCAATTTTGGTGTCTATAACAATTTCATTAAGACATTCCTTGTGAACTTCGATATATGGCCCATTGGTGATTGTGATCTTGGTGCGTCCTATGCGTTCTGATATTTCTAGTATGACTGAGTCTGACTTAAGGTAAAAGCTATCTTTCTCTTTGACATCAACAGGGTTAGTTAGGGTCTTTGTGTGAATTTTGTGATGCTGTCCTCTTATCTGGAGTTAACAGGCGCGAGTTGTGAAATTTTTTTTTGTTTTTTAATAGGTTGATCAATGCCAACCCATTTTGAGACTTTACAGTTTACCGTGAATACGCTCGGGAAGAATGTATCAAACTAGTTGGCTTTTTCTAAGCTGCCGGTGGTCTTATCTTCTCTATACCCCTTAATTTGATGTGTGATGGCGCCCTTGAACTTCCATAGCGTATGACCGGAAAGAGATCGATGATCATCGCCTGAAGCGACGCTTGAGACGTTCTTCTTGAAGCGCACATTCTTCTTCTCGGAAGACATTCTTATCATCAAATACCTTTGAAGTCCTGTAATTCGCAAAACCATTAGTAAATTAATTTCCTGTGCGGTTAATACGGGAGTTATTTGCTACATATATATATATATATATAAATAATATAATACAAAATAAGTCTATAGGCTTATTTTATGTTGTGTGCGCTCATCAGTGTCTTCCATTGAGTGTGTATATATATATATATATATAAATAACATAATCAGTTCACACACGTGGGGATGTTTGACAGAAAAACACACACAAAAAAATAGGCACAAGAATGTAAAGACTCACAAGTTTTTCGAATTTTCGGTGGCTGCTGACCTTCATCCTTCATCAGACAGGAGATAAGACGAAACTCGAAAAATTGAAAACTCGGAAAAAATAATATATATATAAATATACTTCAGGAAAACTCGGACGAGCAGCAAACACGAACACACGCACACACTTATACACATACACACATAGAAAGAAACACTTAAGACTCACATTGGGAAGAGACATTTCGAGTCTTGCTTTCCCGAATGAGAACTGAGACAGACGAAGGGTAAAGCAAGCCCTGAATATCTCTTCCCAATGTGAGTCTTTTAAGTGTTTCTTTCTATGTGTGTATGTGTTTAAATATGTGCGTGTGTTAGTATATATTTTTATATATAGTTAACTGATTAATTTTTTTCTTACTATGATGATTGATAACTGTAAAAAATTTAGTCACCTGGGAATATATTCTGAAAAAATTCCAAATATTTCAGGGCTCACTGTAAAAAAGTGACACCAACCATTATTCCCAACGTAAAATTTTTAACCCCCTCAGTTGGCTAGAGAAAAAAGGTCGAACCATAATTCACCGTATAGTTGATCGAATTGTTTGAGTAGAAGAAAGATTAGCGGTTCGGCGCTTCGGATCTCCAAACTAAACAATTTCATTTACATCGATAATTTTGTGAATAACATAACAGGATGAGAAATTCTTTTCGGCATGTAGGAGAAAAATGGGTGGTCAAATGGTTTTATTGAAGGTCGGAATGCAATTTCAATGCACGGTGCAGAATTGTTGTGAAGTTCAATCCAGCACAAGGCGTACCCACAATGTACTTTGTTGAAAATATATATCGGATAATCCCAGACGCGGACGTTTCACCGAGTGAAAACAAAAAAAAAATTCGACCTCCTCGCTCACCCAGGGATATTTCTGTCGAATCGACCGCGAAATAGGTTCGTTCGGGCTCTAGTCACGCTCTGTCACTGGACTCAGAGGATGTTCGGAAGGGAAAAATTTTCCTTCGTCTCGTTATCCCCCGCAAGTGGCGAGACCCTGTCTCCGCAAGGAATCCAGTCGTGTCGTCGCTGAAGTTCTCCCGTATCCTTCCCTCACGACTCGAGATTCCCACTCCGGCGGTGGATTTTCTCCTCCCTGGCATTTAATCCGGACGAGAGGTTAGAGGAGATCAACTCTTTTCCCCCAGGTCGCCATAAGTGATCGGATCGGAAGAAAAAAACGCTTTTATCGAGTCATTTCGGAAGAAAGTTGCTCAATGAGTAACGATGATTCAGGTGTGATCTCGTGGAATGCGGGCAGATTGATGGCGAAATGAAATCACATCTTCTGATGATGGTGCAGTAACACTGAAACTCGGGGGTCATCATAAATATTTATCTGTGGATATTTGCCATTTCATTTCGCCAAGATAAAGACGCTCATTTTTTTTGACGGGTCGAGAAGGGAAATATGAAACCTTTGACTTTTGAATTCTCAGGAAAGAATCCATGGGGATATCACGGGTTCCTTGGTCCCGCGACGCGAGTAAAAAAAGATGGAAAGAAAAGTTGAGGATCGGAATTGACCTCAGCGGAGGATTTTGATTGTAGCGCACAAATCATGAGCTGTAACCTGTCTTACGGATGTCGTACGGATTTCAGAAAGATCACTCGAGCGAAGAAGTTGAAAATGTAATACATACAAGCCCCGTCAAGCAACGGTAGATCAGTTCACGTACGTAAAAAATTAGGGAGTTAGACTGTTTGAACAGGTAGATATAAAACGTCATTTTTTTTCCTCGTGCAATTACAAATCAAAATAAATATGATCGCAAACACTGAGATAAAAGTTAGCGTAGCTAGTGTACATAATGTATACCTATCTTGCATGGTTTTTTAAAATTATTAATTGAATTTGTCCCTGCACATAGGCCAAGGTGAAGAGAGGAAAAAATAATTTGCACAGAAAAGAAGCCTCGGAGATGGAATGAGAGGAGAAGTCCCTGGGGTAAATTCGAAGAAGGTGGATCAAGTGGACTGAAGCGATTTAATATACGTGTATAGGTAGAAATAGGAAGTGAGTAGGAATTTTAAAAGGCGTGATGGGAAATAGAAATTTTCTGAAGTGAGTTTTCTAACTGAGAGTGATTTAGATCGAAAAAGCAAAACACTTTTTCTTTAACGAATTCCTAAAAGCAAAACTCTTATTTTACCCCCGTCGCCACCGATAAAATGTTGTTCAAATAGTTTCAAGTCGGCGCTAGATACTACCTTACAGTAATGAATCGGCGGAGGAGATGAATTCAAGCTTGAGTGTATCGCCAGGCAAGAAACAACACATTTTAGGGGCGTCGGCTAAATTGACGTACAAGTTCGACTGGTTGAAAGAAGGATGGCAAAAGTGTCCATATCTGCGGAATGGCTTATTAATGACCATAAGAAACAGCAGAATGTCTATTACTTTCCATTGAGGGCTGGTATTTTGACTCTCTTTAAAGTCTATGTTAAGATTTAACTACCAGATTGGTGGAAAAAGTGTATTATGAAATTGTCTATAAAAGTGTATTCCTGTTACTACCATAGTTACAGTTAAACTCTTTGTTTATTTAACTGCTGAATGAAACCTCTAATAATGAGTTAACCTTAAGGTTAGTAAAAGCGATAACAATATGGCGATATTCCGCTTTTAAAATTTTATAACGAGTTCATAAAATCATATAAATCTTCGTGTATGACCAAATTAACTCGTAATACTGCTACTATTTCATTTCTGCTTATCAAAGAGGAACTTTTTAATGTGTGAAGTCTATTGAATCTGTGGCATTCGTCGTTATATTTGCCTGACGTGGTAACGAGTCGACACTTTATCAATCCTTTTGCAAACCCGTGGGCTATTTAACCCATTATTTTCTCTTCTTTCATTAAGTTCTGCTTAAATGAATATTAGAGAAATTGAAAAAATATGCGGGATAGTCTTACCGGCATCCATTTGCTCTCAATTTTCCAATTACTATCCGAGGCGAACTCGACTAACTTAACACGGAACTTTGCCTAAGCGTACATGTTTAGCGACTTTTGTAGTAACAAAATGATTATGTATTTCAGCAGAAATTAGAATTAGTATTATTACTGAAAAGTACGTATATAGTAATTATTTAATATAAGACGGCTCTGTGTGTACGAGGGATTGGAAATGCCTGTTTCGTGCTAGTGCTTGTCAGCAACGTGTGTTTAATTTTAGTGTTGAAATTAGTTATTGTATTTAAATTATCATTTATACTGTATGTGTGTTGTTAAAAATTTCATTCAATTTAACTCTCGGATAATTATTAATATGAACGTAATTTGTTCATAACGTCGGGGGCCATAAAGGTACGTGAAAAAAATTATTGTAAGTAGCACAAAAACATTTTAGAGCATATGTTTACTTTAATTACAGCACAGCAATAGTTACACCTGTGTACTAACCTTCGATCGACAGATTAACTCTATACCGTTAGCTCTGAATAGTCTTTCGATACATTATTCCATGCCCGTTTCTTCAGGAAATATACATTAATGATATGTGCTCTTCAGCGGGCAAATACCACAAGTTTATAAAGGCACTTACTTTGTTTTTCCAAATTATCGCATCAGTTTATTTGTTTTCTATGACGTTTTTATGCTTCAAAATTATTTCAACAAGGATAATGGCATTTCATGTAATAAAGTTTTAATTTCTTGTTATTTTCTCATGAATGTATTTGAGATGCCTATTGTATAATAAATGACTTTTGAAGTGCTTAAATTTGCGTCTCTTACGAAAAGGAATGAACCGATGCGAGGGACCTTGAAGAAAATACTTGAAGAAGAAAAGATTAAGTGAAAACCCTCGTAGAATTTAACGGATCCGAAACTTGGTCCATTGGAGGAAAGGTGATGCTCATAGATTGCAGGTTTTTTGAGTGATGTGGGTTTGGCGAAGGATAGAGAATGTGAGGTGGACGGAGGAGAGAGGAAAACAAATGAAGTGTGGTACAAGGAGAGGAGCGGCGATTTATGCGTGAAATCCAAAGAGGGCAGGAAAGGTTGAAGGTTTGGAGGGGAGGAATACTCTAGAGAGGCTCAATTGGTTGTCGAGGGTTGTGATGGAGGGAAGAATGTTGGGGAAGCAAAGTAAGGGTAGGAAGAGGATTGGGGTGGGGCGAATCACTTTCCGTCAGGTCAAACGATCAATTGATAGAACTACTCACAAGTTCGACGCCGTTTGCGCAAATCAATACGGAAAAAAAACGGCCATGCATGTGTAGAGGAAAAAATTCATGGCTTTGGCACCACCGCGAGAATGCGCCGGCTCTCACACTTCACTGCTTATTCGTGAATTTTCGGTCAAAAACAAAACACTGCAATGATGCCCCAGCTTCTATTTTCCTGACATGTCTCCGTCCGAATTATTTATTGTTCCCCAAATTAAAGAGAAACTCAATTGGCCGTCGTTTGACAGGCACGCATGAGATTGAAAACTCATGTACCAAAGATCGAGTTCCGGAAGGGTTTCGAAGATTGGAAAAACCGACGGGATTAGTGCATAATATCCTATGGTAATTATTTCGAGGGGGATAACATAGATGAACGATGATTTGAAGAGGTGCGAGATGACCATAGCCGTCGAAACACTCATAAACGAAAATACTACAACTACGATTACATTGATATAGACTAATAACTAAAAGCCCCGTTCTTTATTGGACACACCTCGCATAACGTGTACATAAACATACCGACTGGAAGATCACCTGTGAGTGTTCTCTGAACGTTCAACGGATACAATAAATAATTATCGTCTTCCACCAGTAATTCCAAGTCACGGCAAAACTTCCGGTGAGAACATACTATTATCATAACGGGGCCAAAATTCCAGTGAGTTAATCGTCGAATAGAACGATATCTCGCCAGTCGCCACCGAAACAGGCGAATGTACGTAGGGAAAGGTGGAAACTAAGATGTCCTCTGCGGAGTTCGGAAATAAAAACGCACCCGATAAAAAAAAAAAACCAATGAAACATTCGTCCTTTTCTTATTCGTGTGTGTGTCGCGATTGTAGCATGTTGAGAGGAGTGGAATAAATGCCGTCGTCATATTATTGTCATTTTAAAAAAAAAAATCGAGAAAATATTACGTAAGGACGATCGCTCTTGTCGAGTGTTTTTTTCCTTACGTGCTCCCTCTAGTGGTCGGCCTCGTTCCATCAATCCACGCATCGAGAGACGAGTTGCGTCTCTGGCGTGCGACGAAACGTCGATCCGTCGATGAGGACGGAGCGAAGATAAATGGATTCGACTTCGTCGTCTCTTACTGACCGGGTGCATGTGTGGCGGGGTGTAAACACGATCGAAAGGGATGCATTTTCTCAAAATAATAAGGAGTCTCTTTTTATGAATGTACGACGAAAATATTGCATCCTTCTTCCGCGGCCATTTAAATCCGCGCGGTGTTGTGGGAAGGGGGTGGGGAGGTCGTGGGTGGGACTGCCGGCGGGAGAGAGAGGGAGGGGGGGGGGTGAGGGGGAGGTTACGTGTTCGAAAGTCGACGGTCGAGAGCGTGGGTAGGAGCGGTGGGAGGAGGGGGGCGGGAGGGCGGCAGAATTTGGCGCGTGGTATCGGACGGCGGAGGCGCGGCGGGAGGAGGAGGGGGAGAGTGGGGATTGCCAAATGTGAAAAAAGGGGAAAGGCGAGGTGAGAGTGTAAGTAATCGGGCGGAGAGCTGCTCCAGCCGGGAGCGTCGCGGGCCCACTCTGTAACTGAACGAGGTTGTCCCCCTTTCGGGATGCCAGCTGCGAAGGGGTACCGTTATGCATGGCCAGTTCGCGTCGGAGAGGGTCTGGGGCTTACCCTGCCCTCTCCGACCCTTGGAGAAAACGGGGAATCCCAGAAGCGGAGAGGGTCAGTGCACTCCCGCCTTCCACGAATCGCTGCTGACGTCAAAGACCGAGGGAAACTTGTGAGACTCCAACGAACGAAACTCCAACGACGGCAGTCGTCTCTCACCGAGAGAGCACTCCTGTGACCACTTAAGAAATTAAAGCCGCTCACCTAACTACTCGATCTGGGCGAATCATTTATCTGAAACAGCTGGCTCCGATTAGAAAAAAACGCGCGCGAAAAAATAACCCACTCTTTTCCAGGGTACGCTTCGAGTTTGTGGGATCCTCATCGTCACGTAGGAATAGATTTTTAAATGGCGTCGAGCGTAACGTTGAGCAGCTAGATTTGTGAAAGGTTGCTATGATCAATTTAACAGTGTAACGATGTTGTTGAGAGGAATTGAAGGTCGGGATTGGGCACTGGTTGAGAGTAGGATGAGATAAAGGTTAAAAATTGTCATGCAAATTCGAGGCAAATCGCTTCGGCGAATAGGGTTACTTCTACTCCCACGTATTACCCTGCAAGACGTCGCAAGGGAGTGCGGGAGAGGGTTACCCACCACCACACATCCACGTGCACACGCGAATGCACTTTAAAAACATACTACGAGCTCCACGATTGATCAGATCACAGACATAAAATCAGAGAGATAGCCTGTGTAACGTATGCATTGAAAGCGTGATTTTTTCTCTCGTGCGATCAGAAAACAGAATTGATATGGTCGCAATCGTAAGGAGGGTAATTAGGGGAGGATAGGTAGCGTAATTCGCAGTCTCTCGCACTCGTTTTGCACCCTATAAATTGTAACGTTGATCCTGCATGAACTAATTATTGAATATTTTGCACAAAAGCCGTTTTTTTTTCGTTCTAAATATTTATGCATGTGTGTGTGTGTGTGTGTGTACTGGACCCCCTGTAATACGACCCTGCGGCGGCCGGCTTGCAGGTCACTTAGTAGACGCAGAAGATATCTTGAGCCGAAGGTGACGACGGAGTGAGACGAAGCCCGTAGTACGTATTTGCATCACGCGTCGAGTTCTTGGCGGAACGAATAGGCGACGTTCCGTGGAAATGTCGCGACGCAGTCGAAGGGAACTCATTTTCGTGACGGCCACGCGGATCACTAAGACGTCGCAAGTTGAAGAATCCCGCGGAATCGAAGGGGAGGTGGATCGGGGGGGGAAACGAGGGGGGATTCGCGCGGTGCCCCCAGAATAGATGAAGATCGTCATGCGTGGAAATCGTCGTATTTCATGGAACCGGGAAGGGTCACTCAGGTCGCGCGTTTGCGTCGCTTTAACACCCGTGATGTTTCATTTGCATCGGTGTGAGGTAGAAGCGAATATTGTAGGGGAGCATTTCCACTCCACGCCGGAGTCACGGAGCATCAAACAAAATAGGTACGTAAATAGCGGTTGTAGAATTTCAGCGAGGAAATTTTAGTACGCCGACGATTGAAATTCCACCTGAAGAAAATTTCATGTCATCATTAACGCAACTGTATCTGAAGGGAAAGGGAAGGGAAAATGCCCCTGAAGGGAAGCGGTCTGACATTGTCCAGCATGTTTTGTAGTTCTCGTATTAAGTTTTTGCATAATAGTTTCTTCTTTTTGTGCGTGATGCATGACTTGTATCATGTGCATGTGAATGTTTGGTGGTGGCTCACCTCCTGCCACACGCCCTTGTGGCTGCTTGCAGGGTATTATGTAGATGTAGATGAAGACCCCGCGAGGAAGGCAGAGGAAAAAATGTATAGGGCAAATTATAAGGAACGTAACAAAGAAAAACTATCAAAAACTTATAAAAGTATCAAAAAGGTGTGAACAATACTCTAACAGAGCGATGAATCACCACATATGTAAATTGATTTGCACTCTCTAATACTAGGTACTTTCTGACCTGGTGATGATTCGCCTTCTTTATCACCCAATTGGAGGTCAATTTAAGGCCTTGAAGAAATTTACTCTTGTTTGCACTTAACTGCGCAGTGAGTTGAGCTGAGTTGAATTGGGTTTAGCAATTGTGAGTTTGTGATAGCCTGGCTCACGCATGGAGCGGGTCAGGTGGGGGGAGAACAGAAAGAGGCTCTTAGTCAAATAGATAAGCGATTGGAAATCAACTTGCAGGAGATATCATTAAGAAAAGGGGGTGAACTCCATCTAAAGCCAAAGGATTCGCTGACCACTTTTCTTTACTTTAATAAAACCTGTGTAAAAGTGCGTTGTACTCAGTCTATTATGGATATTTACAACTTAAACGGAATGAAGACTAAAACCTTTAATTTTTACTTCTTTTAAATCAAATTATTCGCAATAGTTTTCCTTCCCAGGCCTTGGCTGACGGCGAACATCGAGCGCTGAAATACTCAACCATAGTAGGATATTGCGGTGTCGTGTGGGTATCAGAAGAATTAAATCTTGGGCCAAGTATTACTAAAACTATTTCTAAATTCATCAAATATAATTTGTCGAGTCGATTTGTAGTCTGAAGTCTAACATTGTCCCGCACGTTGTGGATAATGTTATACTATTTTATTTTGCATGCGGGTTGCTTCATTCTGAGTGCAATGCGTTTCTTAACATTTTCACTCGGGAGTGAACGTGAATGTTTGGTGGCGTCTCACCTCCTGCCACGCGACCCCTATGCGGCGGCTTGCAGGGTGATGCTTAGCAGTAGAAGTAGAAGAAGAGGCCGTGGTGGAGACCCAGAGGCGTCGCCCTGTTTCACACGACTGATCGAGGCGCCTCAGGCTTTCACCGCGGCGGAGCCGCTCATTGTGAGGTATGTACTGAGCACAGAGGATTCCGTGTCAGGTATTTGAGACCCATTTGTGGTCTAATTTCGCACAATATTTCACGCTCTTTTGCTCGAAGCTTCCTTGGTGCAGACTTATCTCTTATGATGTGATTTAAAAAAAACAATTCCCAGATGCTCTCTGATCACTGATCACTTCCGTCTTTTTGATAAATTTCGAGATGATATTTACTAATTCTGGATTGATTTCTTTTTTCATGCTTGCATTCAATATCATGCGGTTTAATAAATGTGCTGCATTATAATTTGAATAGTGGATATAGGAAACAGTTTACGGCGTGACTTCGTGGAACTGCTTCATGATTAAATGAGACACAAACTTTGAAATTCCACATAAAATGTGGAATTAATGTGTGTTTAAACACACACAAAATGTGTGTATTATGTGGAATTTCAAAGTTTGAGTCTCATTTAATCTTGAATAATGGAAACATTGTCTGCTTCCTCGGTTAGCGGGGAAAGTATGAGAGAATAAGATGGGTGGAAACTGAAGATAGGATTGTGAAAAGGTCCAGGCGCAGAGAATAGATTAAAGGTTCGCATCCGAGCACTGGATATCCTTTGGTTCAACCACTTTAAACACCAAAGAAGGCCAAGAGTATTTGAAGGAATAACTTCGCCTTTGGAGTCAGGCACCGAATTGGTGCATTTCTAAAATAAATATACGTCACCGGCTTCACATGTGTTCTTTTTCTCTCTCTCTCCCACATGCCTCTCTCGTTTCCTCCTGCTATTGGTATAGCACATGCTACTAGAAACCTCTCCCTTGATAACGAGTCAGAGGGTAATACTTTTTGGGCATCGGACATCGGACAATCCACATAATCGGACTTCGAGAATAAGTGAAAATGTAAACACTATAGCTTTAAATTGTGGAATATCACGAATGAGTGTATCCGTGCGTGTTGCGTAAAATTTTTCCATATTGTTTCGAGTCGGTGTTCAAACCTGTTCATGGTCAGTCAATTTCTTATTTTCGTTTCTCTGGTCCTTGTTTTTACCATGAATCAACCTTTTTTATTCATCATTGCTTAGTTATTCAAATACTATAAATAAACAGATTTGGTTAAACATACACGGATGACTCCTAAAAATATCCCTATGGAAAATTGATTATTTATCATATTGGAAAACTTGAGATTTGAATCTACACATGACTATGGTTTGCTGGTTTTAAAAAAATCATTAATATTTTTTGCTTAAAGACTCATAATGAATGTTTTGCGTAACAAATATATATTCTCTAAGCAGTTTTCCCTTTATTTTTCTCTATGTTTTTCATGACAACGACTTTTATTTTCTTTGCCCATCAGCAGCTGGTACACAGTTACAGGAGAAAGCGAGGGTCATCACAAACTTCGTTGATGCAATGCCATATCCAATGCCAGGAGACACAAATGCCCGTTTGGTTTCATGAAGAGATTCCTATGCACCAATTAATTCAAAGAGGAAGGAAAAGGTGACAATTTAAACTTTTTGTGCGAAAATTTATAGTTAACTCTTAAACCGCACCATTTTGTAAACAAGTGAAAACAACATTGCAGATTTAGATATTCTGGAATTTTATTCATTAAATATGTCAATTTCGTATTGTTTTTTCCTATTTTGAGTGTGTTAGCAAGTAATAAATGCATTAATTATGATTATGTCTATTTATTAAAAAATTCAATTTCGTCTCTGTCTCATGAGTTCACTGCAGTAATATTCCTGCTCATCGCGAGAGTCAGCTCGAAAGATTGACAACCCCGAAATGAAATCCCCATTTCATTTTAGAAGGTTCTGAGCAAGAAAATATCGATTTGTATTGGTGGTGATACAAAATAATATTCAATTTGATCATATGTATTCCCAGGTGAGTAGCGAGAAGACTTGAAATTTGATGATATATTATCTCTACTTTTAAAGCCTCACCGGAAATTTAAACAGAATCAATATTCCCATTTGCAATTGGATATTTCCAAAGATCAAAGACTCTTGTCACTCAAAAGGTTTCTCTCTCCAAAAGGAGTATCATTTTCAAAATCAATCTCCTTAAGCGTAAGAAAAAATGCTAATTTTATAAGGAGTACCAGCAACCAATTATTCTGGGAGATGGTTGGGTAATCAGTGGGGTCTTCTCCATCGCCCTTGTTAAATATGGGGGTGACATTAGCTACTTTCCAGTCCTTGGGATCCGCACGATCATTTATGGACTTGATAAAGATTATTTCCGATTAGGGAGCTATTTCTAATTCCATCGATTTGTATACGCGGGTCGGGATTTGATCTGGTCCTGGCGATTTGTTTGGACAGATGTGTTTAAGCTGGCGTTTGATTCCGAGACAAGAGACTTAAATTTTAGACATCGACATTGAATCCATCTGATCTCATACGCCGAGATAAATTACGTCTTCTTCCTTCCTTAAAAAAACTGAAGTCATCCCATCTCCGTGACTTCTGGACGAGGCGACGAAAGAGCGCCGTGCAGCATATCTGATCACCCTACATCAGAACCATTTAGTATGGATCACGTCACGTGACGCCGAGAACACGAGACTATCGTCTCCTCCTCCTCGAGCTATAAATATGGTCGAAAAAT
The DNA here is from genome assembly GCA_011762765.2 of Rhinocypha anisoptera. Classification (NCBI taxonomy): domain Eukaryota; kingdom Metazoa; phylum Arthropoda; class Insecta; order Odonata; family Chlorocyphidae; genus Rhinocypha; species Rhinocypha anisoptera. The sequence goes on from WURS02166745.1 coordinate 20,783, forward strand.
AAAACATACCCCCCCCCCCCCTCGTGCTCGTCCTTATCTACGTGTACTCACGCTCCCGGGTGAGAGATTAGCATCTCTTGATCTCCGCGTGGCATTAGATTTTCATTTCGAGGAAAAAGACCTCTCTCCGCTGAACACGTCATTCTCGAAGCGTCTCTCGTTTTAATACACTCATCAGGAAATAGAACCTCAAGTCTTACCACTGAACAGTAATTTTTGTAAATGGAATCTTAGGTGTGTACGTGCGCAATATGATCTCAGCCACCTGACACCGCATACCAGAAATTAATTTACGAGGAAGCATTCAACGTGAAGTCGCAATTTAAACGAAAATATGTAACCATCGTCACGTATCGTAGATCATCTTTGAACGATGTGTGCGGAGTCTACGGGACTCTTTGACGATTGATAATCGACTAAAGCGAATAACAAAGTAGAAGTAATCCGAAGAGTCATTGAAAAGAGAAGCTTATGGACTGCACTTACTAGAAGAAGTGGCAAACTGATAGTTT